>JAJDFG010000130.1:1147500-1150000 GCA_021039105.1 Scomber colias
TATCAAACTATCTATATATCTATCTATCTATCTATCTATGTATCTATCTGTCTATCTATCTATCTATCTATCTATCTATCTATCTATCTATCTATCTATCTATCTATCTATCTATCTATCTATCTATCTATCTATCTATCTATCTATCTATCTATCTATCTATATATCTATATATCTCATCTATCTCATCTATCTCATCTATATATCAAAATTAATTTCATTATACTAAATGATTATTATTTCTTTAATCTTTACTTTGAAAGGCACCTGGCAGACCTTCACACACACACAGACACACAGACAAAAATGTGTGTCTATCAAGCTATCTATCTATGTATCTATCTATCTATCTATCTATCTATCTATTTATCTATCTATCTATCTATCTATCTATCTATCTATCTATCTATCTATTTATCTATCTATCTATCTATCTATCTATCTATCTATCTATCTATCTATCTATCTATCTATCTATCTATCTATCTATCTATCTCATCTATCTCATCTATCTATCTATCTATCTATCTATCTATCTATCTATCTATCTATCTATCTATCTATCTATCTATCTCATCTATATATCTATATTTATTTCATTAGACTAAATGATTATTAATTCTCAAATCTTTACTTTGAAATGCACCTGGCAGACCTTCACAAACACAGACACACACACACAAAAATATGTATCTATCTATCTATCTATCTATCTATCTATCTATCTATCTATCTATCTATCTATCTATCTATCTATCTATCTATCTATCTATCTATCTATCTATCTATCTATATATATATATATATATCTATCTATCTATCTATCTATCTCATCTATCTAATCTATATATCAAAATTAATTTCATTAGACTAAATGATTATTATTTCTTTAATCTTTACTTTGAAATGCACCTGGCAGACCTTCACAAACACAGACACACACACACAAAAATGTGTATCTATCGATCTATCGATCTATCTATCTATCTATCTATCTATCTATCTATCTATCTATCTATCTATCTATCTATCTATCTATCTATCTATCTATCTATCTATCTAACTACCTATCTATCTATCTATCTATCTATCTATCTATCTATCTATCTATCTATCTATCTATCTATCTATCTATCTATCTATCTATCTATCTATCTCATCTATCTCATCTATATATCAAAATTAATTTCATTAGACTAAATGATTATTATTTCTTTTATCTTTACTTTGAAAGGCACCTGGCAGACCTTCACACACACACAGACACACAGACAAAAATGTGTCTATCAAACTATCTATATATCTATCTATCTATCTATCTATCTATCTATCTATCTATGTATCTATGTATTTATCTGTCTATCTATCTATCTATCTATCTATCTATCTATCTATCTATCTATCTATCTATCTATCTATCTATCTATCTATCTATCTATCTATCTATCTATCTATCTCATCTATATATCAAAATTAATTTCATTAGACTAAATGATTATTATTTCTTTAATCTTTACTTGGAAAGGCACCTGGCAGACCTTCACACACACACAGACACACAGACAAAAATGTGTCTATCAAACTATCTATCTATCTATCTATCTATCTATCTATCTATCTATCTATCTATCTATCTATCTATCTATCTATCTATCTATCTATCTATCTATCTATCTATCTATCTATCTATCTATCTATCTTATCTACATTATTTTCATTAGACCAAATGATTATTATTTCTTTAATATTTACTTTGAAAGGCACCTGGCAGACCTTCACACACACACAGATTCACACACAAAAATGTGTATCTATCGATCTATCTATCTATCTATATATGTATCTATGTATTTATCTGTCTATCTATCTATTTATGTATCTATCTATCTATCTATCTATCTATCTATCTATCTATCTCATCTATATATCTATATTTATTTCATTAGACTAAATGATTATTAATTCTCAAATCTTTACTTTGAAATGCACCTGGCAGACCTTCACTAACACAGACACACACACACAAAAATGTGTATCTATCGATCTATCCATCTATCTATCTATCTATCTATCTATCTATCTATCTATCTATCTATCTATCTAACTACCTATCTATCTATCTATCTATCTATCTATCTATCTATCTATCTATCTATCTATCTATCTATCTATCTATCTATCTATCTATCTATCTATCTATCTATCTATCTATCTATCTATCTATCTATCTATCTATATATCTATCTATCTATCTATCTATCTATCTATCTATGTATCTATGTATTTATCTATCTATCTATCTATCTGTCTATCTATGTATTTATCTATCTATCTATCTATCTATCTATCTATCTATCTATCTATCTCATCTATATATCTATATTTATTTCATTAGACTAAATGATTATTATATTTTCAATATTTACTTTGAAAGGCACCTGGCAGACCTTCACACACACACAGACACACACACAAAAATGTCTATCTATCTATCTATCTA
>JAJDFG010000130.1:1170000-1175000 GCA_021039105.1 Scomber colias
ACCTTCACTCACACAGACGCACACAAACAAAAATGTCTATCTATCTATCTATCTATCTATCTATCTATCTATCTATCTATCTATCTATCTATCTATCTCATCTATATATCAAAATTAATTTCATTAGACTAAATGATTATTATTTCTTTAATCTTTACTTTGAAAGGCACCTGGCAGACCTTCACACACACACAGACACACAGACAAAAATGTGTCTATCAAACTATCTATCTATCACTCTATCTGTCTATGTATCTATGTATTTATCTATTTATCTATCTATCTATCTATCTATCTATCTATCTATCTATCTATCTATCTATCTATCTATCTATCTGTCTATCTTAATTTAATATGACTAAATTAGTATTAATTCTCAAATATTTACTTTGAAACGCACCTGGCAGACCTTCACAAACACAGACACACACACACAAAAATGTGTATCTATCTATCTATCTATCTATCTATCTATCTATCTATCTATCTATCTATCTATCTATATATCTATCTATCTATCTATCTATCATTAATTTCATTAGACTAAATGATTATTAATTCTCAAATATTTACTTTGAAAGTCACCTGGCAGACATTCACACACACACACAGTCACACACAAACAAAAATGTGTGTCTATCAAACTATCTATCTATCTATCTATCTATCTATCTATCTATCTATCTATCTATAGATATATTTATTTCATTAGACTAAATGATTATTAATTCTCAAAAGTTCAATGTGATGAATTATGAACTGTCTGCATATCTAACGGGAATAACTGATTCAGTGATTAGTTGCATGAACCTGCTGAGAACAGAGGAATAAAGCCATAAAAAGTTAGTTGTAATCCATTCTCTTAGCAGAACCCATAGAAAGGTTGATTTCTAAACACAATTAGTTCAGTGTGATGAATTCTGAAATATCTGAGTGTTTTAGTGTATCTCCAAAGAGAATAAGTTATTCAGTGATTAGTTGCATGAACTTGCTGAGAACAGACGAATAAAGCCATAAAAAGTTAGTTGTAATCCATTCTCTTAGCAGAACCCATAGAAAGGTTGATTTCTGAACACAATTAGTTCAATGTGATGAATTCTGATATCGCTGACTGTTTTAGTGTATCTCCAAAGAGAATGAGTGATTTAGTGATTAGTTGCATGAACTTGCTGAGAACAGACGAATAAAGCCATAAAAAGTTAGTTGTAATACATTCTCGTAGCAGAACCCATAAAAAGGTTGATTTCTAAACACAATTTGTTCAATGTGATGAATTCTGATATATCTGAGTGTTTTAGTGTATGTCCAACGAGAATGAGAGATTCAGTGATTAGTTGCATGAACTTGCTGAGAACAGACGAATAAAGCCATAAAAAGTTAGTTGTAATCATTCTGTTAGCACAACCCATAGAAAGGTTGATTTGTAAACACAATTAGTTCAATGTGATGAATTCTGATACATCTGAGTGTTTTAGTGTATCTCCAAAGAGAATATGAGTGATTCAGTGATTAGGTGCATGAACTTGCTGAGAACAGACGAATAAAGCCATAAAAAGTTAGCTGTAATCCATTCTCGTAGCAGAACCCATAGAAACGTTGATTTCTAAACACAATTAGTTCAATGTGATGAATTCTGATATATCTGACTGTTTTAGTGCATCTCCAAAGAGAATGAGTGATTCAGTGATTAGTTGCATGAACTTGCTGAGAACAGACGAATAAAGCCATAAAAAGTTAGTTGTAATCATTCTGTTAGCACAACCCATAGAAAGGTTGATTTGTAAACACAATTAGTTCAATGTGATGAATTCTGATACATCTGAGTGTTTTAGTGTATCTCCAAAGAGAATATGAGTGATTCAGTGATTAGGTGCATGAACTTGCTGAGAACAGACGAATAAAGCCATAAAAAGTTAGTTGTTATCCATTTTCTCAACAGAACCCATAGAAACGTTGATTTCTAAACACAATTAGTTCAATGTGATGAATTCTGATATATCTGACTGTTTTAGGGCATCTCCAAAGAGAATGAGTGATTCAGTGATTAGTTGCATGAACTTGCTGAGAACAGACGAATAAAGCCATAAAAAGTTAGTTGTTATCCATTTTCTCAGCAGAACCCATAGAAACGTTGATTTCTAAACACAATTAGTTCAGTATGATGAATTCTGAAATATCTGAGTGTTTTAGTGTATCTCCAAAGAGAATGAGTGATTCAATGATTAGTTGCATGAACTTGCTGAGAACAGACGAATAAAGCCATAAAAAGTTAGTTGTAATACATTCTCGTAGCAGAACCCATAAAAAGGTTGATTTCTAAACACAATTAGTTCAATGTGATGAATTCTGATATATCTGACTGTTTTAGTGCATCTCCAAAGAGAATGAGTGATTCAGTGATTAGTTGCATGAACTTGCTGAGAACAGACGAATAAAGCCATAAAAAGTTAGTTGTTATCCATTTTCTCAGCAGAACCCATAGAAACGTTGATTTCTAAACACAATTAGTTCAGTATGATGAATTCTGAAATATCTGAGTGTTTTAGTGTATGTCCAACGAGAATGAGTGATTCAGTGATTAGTTGCATGAACTTGCTGAGAACAGACGAATAAAGCCATAAAAAGTTAGTTGTAATACATTCTCGTAGCAGAACCCATAAAAAGGTTGATTTCTAAACACAATTAGTTCAATGTGATGAATTCTGATATATCAGAGTGTTTTAGTGTATGTCCAAAGAGAATAAGTGATTCAGTGATTAGTTGCATGAACTTGCTGAGAATAGACGAATAAAGCCATAAAAAGTTAGCTGTAATCCATTTTCTAAGCAGAACCCATAGAAAGGTTGATTTCTGAACACAATTAGTTCAATATGATGAATTCTGATATATCTGACTGTTTTAGTGTATCTCCAAAGAGAATGAGTGATTCAGTGATTAGTTGCATGAACTTGCTGAGAACAGACGAATAAAGCCATAAAAAGTTAGTTGTAATCATTCTCGTAGCAGAACCCATAAAAAGGTTGATTTCTGAACACATTTAGTTCAATGTGATGAATTCTGATATATCTGACTGTTTTAGTGTATGTCTTAAGAGAATGAGTGATTCAGTGATTAGTTGCATGAACTTGCTGAGAACAGACGAATAAAGCCATAAAACGTTAGTTGTTATCCATTTTCTCAGCAGAACCCATAGAAACGTTGATTTCTAAACACAATTAGTTCAGTATGATGAATTCTGATATTTCTGAGTGTTTTAGTGTATGTCCAACGAGAATGAGTGATTCAGTGATTAGTTGCATGAACTTGCTGAGAACAGACGAATAAAGCCATAAAAAGTTAGTTGTAATCATTCTCGTAGCAGAACCCATAAAAAGGTTGATTTGTAAACACAATTAGTTCAATGTGATGAATTCTGATACATCTGAGTGTTTTAGTGTATCTCCAAAGAGAATATGAGTGATTCAGTGATTAGGTGCATAAACTTGCTGAGAACAGACGAATAAAACCATAAAAAGTTAGTTGTAATCCATTCTCGTAGTAGAACCCATAGAAAGGTTGATTTCTTTTTTTTTTTAAGTATATTTTTATGGGCTTTTTTTGCCTTTAATGTTCAGGACAGTGTAGAGAGACAGGAAACAGGAGGCAGAGAGGGGGAATGACACGCAGGAGAAGACCGCTCGGCTCGGGATTCGAACCGGGGTCGCCTGCAACGAGGACTATAGCCTCAACACATGGGGCGGGTGCGCTACCCGCTGAGCTATGCTCAACCCAGAAAGGTTGATTTCTGAACACAATAAGTTCAATGTGATGAATTCTGATATATCTGACTGTTTTAGTGTATCTCCAAAGAGAATGAGTGATTCAGTGATTAGTTGCATGAACTTGCTGAGAACAGACGAATAAAGCCATAAAACGTTAGTTGTTATCCATTTTCTCAGCAGAACCCATAGAAACGTTGATTTCTAAACACAATTAGTTCAGTATGATGAATTCTGATATTTCTGAGTGTTTTAGTGTATGTCCAACGAGAATGAGTGATTCAGTGATTAGTTGCATGAACTTGCTGAGAACAGACGAATAAAGCCATAAAAAGTTAGTTGTAATACATTCTCGTAGCAGAACCCATAAAAAGGTTGATTTGTAAACACAATTAGTTCAATGTGATGAATTCTGATACATCTGAGTGTTTTAGTGTATCTCCAAAGAGAATATGAGTGATTCAGTGATTAGGTGCATAAACTTGCTGAGAACAGACGAATAAAACCATAAAAAGTTAGTTGTAATCCATTCTCGTAGCAGAACCCATAGAAAGGTTGATTTCTGAACACAATAAGTTCAATGTGATGAATTCTGATATATCTGACTGTTTTAGTGTATCTCCAAAGAGAATAAGTGATTCAGTGATTAGTTGCATGAACTTGCTGAGAACAGACGAATAAAGCCATAAAAAGTTAGTTGTTATCCATTTTCTCAGCAGAACACATAGAAAGGTTGATTTCTGAACACAATTAGTTCAGTATGATGAATTCTGATATTTCTAAGTGTTTTAGTGTATGTACAACGGGAATAAGTGATTCAGTGATTAGTTGCATGAACTTGCTGAGAACAGACGAATAAAGCCATAAAAAGTTATTGAAATCCATTCTCTTTGCAGAACCCATAGGGAGGTTGATTTCTAAACACAATTAGTTCAGTATGATGAATTCTGATATTTCTGAGTGTTTTAGTGTATGTCCAACGAGAACAAGTGATTCAGTGATTAGTTGCATGAACTTGCTGAGAACAGACGAATAAAGCCATAAAAAGTTAGTTGTAATGCATTCTCTTAGCAGAACCCATAAAAAGGTTGATTTCTAAACACAATTTGTTCAGTGTGATGAATTCTGATATATCTAAGTGTTTTAGTGTATGTACAACGGGAATAAGTGATTCAGTGATTAGTTGCATGAACTTGCTGAGAACAGACGAATAAAGCCATAAAAAGTTAGTTGTTATCCATT
>JAJDFG010001300.1:0-39658 GCA_021039105.1 Scomber colias
GTCCCATTTCAGTCTCAGAACCTCCCTCCCTCCCTCCTTACTCCTTTCCTTCCACCTTCCCCCCTTACTCCTTTCCTCCCTTCCTTCCTTCCTTACTCCCTTCCCTCCTTTCCTTCCTTCCCTCCTTTCCTTCCACCCTCCCTCCTTACTCCTTTCCTTCCTTCCTCCCTTCCTCCTCTTTCCTTCCTTCGTTAATCCCTACCTTCCTTCCACCTTTCCTCCCTCCCTCCCTCCTTACTCCTTATCCATCCTTCCTTCCTTCCTTCCTTCCTTCCACCCTCCCTCCCTCCTTACTCCTATCATTCCTTCCTCCCTTCCTTACTCCTTTACTTCCACCCTCCCTCCTTACTCCTTTCCTTCCTTCCTCCCCGCTTACTCCTTTCCTTCCTTCCTCCCTTCCTTCCTCCTTTCCTTCCTTCCTCCCTTCCTTCCTTCCTTCCTCCCTCCTCCCTCCTTACCTGTTACATTGTAATTTCTGCTCCTGTCAGATGTGATCATGTGATCTCTCTCTACATGAATCTCTCACACGAGTCCCGTCTCAGTCTACCGCAGCATCCAATCCCACTTGCATGTCGTGTTAAAACAAGTTGCAGAAAAAGCAGTGAAGGTAGAACAATGGCAAACATCCTGCCAGCGTTCACTTCAAACCCTTCGAGAGCTGAAGTCTTACATGTGCCTGAACCAAAAACACAAATCAAACTTCCAACAGTAAACAAGTCGCTGCTCTACAGAAACAGTCAAGCAAGCAAAACTCAATTACTGTTAACCCTTCCTCTCTCTTTTGACTGTTCCTTCTTTCCTTCCTTCCTTCCTCCATCTTTCCTTGCTTGTTTCCTTCCTTACTTCCACCCTCCCTGCCTCCCTTCCTCCCTTCCTCCCTCCCTACTCCTTTCCTTCCTTCCTTCCTTTCTCCCTCCCTCCCTCCTTACTCCTTTCCTTTCCTTCCTTCCTTCCTCCCTCCCTCCCTCCCTCCTTACTCCTTTCCTTCCTTCCCTCCTTACTCCTTTCCTTCCTTCCTTCCTTACTCCCTACCTTCCTTCCTCCTTTCATCCCTCCTTACTCATTTCCTTCCTTCTGTCCTTCCTACCTCCCTCCCTCCTTACTCCTTTCCTTCCTTCTGTCCTTCCTCCCTCCCTCCCTCCCTCCTTACTCCTTTCCTTTCCTCCCTCCCTCCCTCCTTACTCCTTTTCCTTTCCTTTCCTTCCTTCCTTGACCTGAGGACAACAGGAGGGTTAAGGTCGAGGTTAACTCTACTTGAACTATATTTCTCTGCAGTGAATCAAACAGTAACTTGTTATTATTACATAATCTAATAATCTATCTCACTCGTGGTTTGCTGCTGCTTTCAGTCACATTGTGTTTTCACTGTTCCCCTCCTTCTCTCCGCACCAGAGATGTCGACTGTCCCAATTCCAAACACTTTTTAAAACAAACTTTATGTAACTGATTCCCAGTGATTGGATCAGACAGCGAACACTTAGAGTTCATAAAATAGTACTGTGCCGACTTCATATTGCACTCATTGTCTGACTCACAATGGGACAGTAAAAAAAAAAAAAAAGGGATCAAAATCAGTTTTTTTTTTTTCATGCATTCTCCTTCCTTGTTAAAACCTGGCACCTACATTACCCACAATGCAGCTTGTCTCTATTCACTAGACTGTATAGTTTAAAATGCATTATGCTAATGTAGCATTGACGTGCTATCCTTAACCTTACATACTGTTCATTCTTCAATTTAACCCTTGAAGGAAGGAAGGAAGGAAGGAAGGGAGGGAGGGAGGGAGGGGAGGGAGGGAGGGGAGGAGGGAGGAAGGATAGGAGTAGGGAGGGAGGGAGGAAAGGAGAAAGGAAGGTGAGGAAGGAAGGAAAGGAGGAAGGAAGGTAGGGAGGAAGGAAAGGAGTAAGGAAGGAGGGAAGGAAAGGAGTAAGGAAGGAGGGAAGGAAAGGAGTAAGGAAGGAGGGAAGGAAAGGAGTAAGGAAGGAGGGAAGGAAAGGAGTAAGGAAGGAGGAGAGGGCGGAGGAAGGAAGTAATGATAGAAGGAAGGAAAGAAGTAAGGAGGGTGGAAGGAAGGAAAGAAGCCAGGAAGGATGGAAGGAAGTGGGGGAAAGAAGTATAGAAGGAGGGGAAAGAACGAAGGAAAAATCAAAGAAAGATGGAGGAAGGAAGGAACAGTCAAAAGAAAGACGGGGTCAATTTGACCCGGGGAGGACGACAGGAGGGTTAAAGCTGTAAAATCACCTTATACACATTTCATATAGCCGGACTTTTCCTAATGTGACCCACAGTTTACACAAATGGAAATAAAATGTGTCTTTATTTTAAATGTATGCAGCTGATACTCATTTTATATTTATGCAAATGTCCCTCCCTTCCTTCTTTCCTCCCCATTTGCCGTCCTTCTTACCTTCCTTCCTCTTTTCCTTCCTTCTCCATCCCTCCTCCCTCCCTTATTCCTTCTTTCCTTCCTCCCTCCTTTCCTTCCTTCCTCCCTCCTTTCTTTCCTTCCATCCTCCCTCCTTTCCTTCCTCCCTCCTTCCCTCCTTTCCTTCCTTCCTCCCTCCCTCCTTTCCCTCATTCATTCCTTCTTCCTTCCTCCTTTCCTTCCTCCTTTCCATCCTTCCCTCCTCCCTCCTTTCCTTCCTTTGACTCGAGGACAACAGGAGGGTTAAAGTGCAGAGATGGAAAGAATCTAGCAACAGTAGAAACACCGATACACTCCTCCTCTTACTATAACTCACTCTTTAGGTATCCTGCTGTTATACTACACAGTTTTAGCAGCAGATGAATGATAGCTTGTTATACTTACAGATTTCTCACAGCTAAGACAATAACCAGAACTTTCAACAGGTATGTCTGCATTTTTGTTTGTTATCTTCTAAGTGCAGCCACAACACAGACTGATATGCATGTGACTAAGCGACAGATGCTAATGTAAGTATTAAATGGATGATTGATATCACATTACGCCTTTACACCCCTCAGCTTAATCGCCTGTTAAATGAATCCCGCAGCATTAGATACTGTGCCATATAGGATGTAATAAGTTTAAGAGCTGTTTATGAACTGAAGTGAAGAGAAGATGTGACAGTGACCATCTTGTCCACCTGACCCCCCCCACACACCCCCCCCCGCAGTCCTCCGACAGGATGAATCAGCTGCCTAATTTAGATCTAATCTAAACAGCATGCAGCCCCACATGTTCTCTCTCTCTCTCTCTCTCTCTCTCTCTCTCTCTCTCTCTCTCTCTCTCTCTCTCTCTCTCTCTCTCTCTCTCTCTCTCTCTCTCTCTCTCTCTCTCTCTCTCTCTCTCTCGCTCGCTCGCTCTCTCCCTCTCTGCCCCCCTCTCTGTCTGTCTGTCTGTCTCTCATTCTCTCTGTCTCTCTGTGTCTCTCTCTCTCCATCTCTCCATCTCTCTCTTTCGCTCTCTCTCGCTCTCCCTCTCTCTCCATCTCTCTCTCTCTCCTTCTTTCTGTCTGTCTGTCTGTCTGTCTGTCTGTCTGTCTGTCTCTCTCTCTCTCTCTCTCTCTCTCTCTCTCTCTCCCTCTTTCCCTCTGCCTCTCTCTCTTTCTCTCTGCCTCCCTCTCTCTCTCTCTCCCTCTCTCTCTCTCTCTCTCTCTCTCTCTCTCTCTCTCTCTCTCTCTCTCTCCTCTCTCTCTCTCTCTCTCTCTCTCTCTCTCTCTCTCTCTCTCTCTCTCTCTCTCTCGGATAGATCCATGCACCTGTAACACCTGCCAGCTTCAAATGAGACAGTCTGGGTGATGGATTGATCTCTCAGTAACCAGGGGGTCAGTTAATCGCCTTCCTGACTCCTATCGCAGGAAGAACTTCCTCTAGCTGCACTTCCAACCGGCTGCTGTGCGTGAGACGATATACTGTAGAGTCCCTCACTGTGAACTCAACCGTTTTAACAATTCATTTGTTCCAACGTCCATCAAACTTCTAAACAATGCTGTTAACCCTCCTGTTGTCCTCGAGGGAAGGAAAGGAGGAAGGGAGGGAGGAAGGACTTGACTTGAGGACAACAGGAGGGGTTAAACATACGATTAAAAAAAGATTCTATGCTCTTAAAGATCTAGCTCCAACATCCATTCACCAGTCCTCATTTTATTACTTCTTCCTGTCTAAGCTTTTCAAAATAAAACCTTTATTGTGTGCAATCTCATTATTATTATTATTATTATTATTATTATTATTATTAAAAATCGTTTCCCCTCGATTTTATTAGTTTTGAGATCGTTTGACCCCTAAATCGTAATCACAATCAAATTTCGATTAATTGAGCAGCCTTACAATATATACACATATAGATACATACACCCATACCCATGCACACATACATACATAAAACCTCATCATAAGCTCGACCAGAACGTGAATCACAATGATTCATTCAATAATTCATTTCAGCTCAAACAGATGATGATGATGTATTCAGGGACAATCCGTGAAAAGTGCTGCCTTAATGTTGCTATGCTCTGCACCTTTAACTTTTAAACCCCCCACCACATATTACACATAGGAGGAAGCAAAGACAAAACGGTTACTGTAATAAAAAGCACATGTGTGGTCTGAGATCATGAGATCTGTTTCATCTGAGTGAGTCTGACAGTCAAAGTGTGAGACTTGGCAGCTCTGGAAGACATCAAGGTCGATACGTCATGGTCGATAACAACTGGTTCTTGCAGAGTGTGGCTCAAATACATCGGTCTCTTAGAGGGAATTCACAGTGTTGCACTCAGCTGTTGATATAAAAAAAAAAAAAAAGACATAGACATAAAAGGCTGAAATAGATGTGGAGAGAATGAAATAAAGTTCAAACCCTGGTTGCTTTCTCACCTCCACACAGCTGTCTGATTACTGCAGCAGTCAGACAGTTACAGACATGACTCTGCACAGCTACTCATCTGACCTGGGAGAGGTGCTGAGGAAGAGGGTGTCAGAAGTGTCCAAAAAGCATGTCCGAACAAGTATACAGGCAGTTTTTAGTTTTGCAGGCATTCGGTCAAAACACAAAAGAGCTTCAGACGAACAAGTTAATGGAGATGTTGACAGTTGTTACAGCGAATGTCTGATTTATCCAACAACACATAAAAAAAAGACATTTTACTAAAATATATAAAACTGTCAACCTCATCGTAGAGGAAAGCCATCCAGATATACTTGTAATAAATAGAGAGAGAGAGTCAGAGAGAGAGAAACATCAACTGAGAGAGAGAGAGTGAGAGAGAGAGAGAGAGAGAGAGAGAGAGAGAGAGAGAGAGAGAGAGAAACATCAACTGAGAGAGAGTCAGAAAGAGAGAGAGAGAGAGAGAGAGAGATAAACTGCATGAAGAATTATTCAAGCAGCACAATTGATTTACATAATGCTTGAAAGTATTTCATCATTTTTACAGAGAGAGAGAGAGCGCTTCGGGATAAGGACGTTCGTTTCCACGGAGAAACAGCATATAAGGAACAAATGTCCCAACAGGACTCGTCTGATAAAGTGTTTCTAAAAGTATTTTAGGAAAGGCCGGCAGAGTACCTTGTTTAGTTTCTTTTTGTTTTTTTTAGCTGAGAACACCTTTACTATGAAAGATAAAGAGAAGAAAGCTCATTACTTATTTTCAGGCCAGGCTCGCTTGTCTGGTAATTTAAGTAAGTTCTGTGTCATACTTACACTTGGCTGTATTGCTAACCTTCTCTTCACCTCTACTATGAGCAGATGGTGGATGTAAGAAGTGAAGCTCCACTCTAATGAACTGACTGCTATAATGTAAGAGAGAGAAAAGAAGAGGTTCATATGATCAATAGATACAGAGAGTGGACACGCTGGTCACTCTGCAGGGCCAGATACTCCTTTGTTACCAACTACTTCATTCTATATAATATAATACAATTATACTAACATTGCACACAACACATACATGCACCAATGGGAAAAAACACATGCTAAAAGATCACCAAAATAAAAGCACAAAAAATGATTGCACAATCTTCGGCCTTAAAGACAAATATGCATACAATATGCAGCCTAGTGGGTCAATTTATCACCAAAAAAAAAAAAGCTCATTAATAACAAAATGAAGTACTATTAGAAGCACAGGTATGAGTCTCACAGCCGGAGGAAGAGAACAGCGGCTATAACAGGAAGGGAGGAAGAAAGAAGGAAAGGAGGGAGGAAGGGAGGAAGAAGGAAGGAAAGGAGGGAGGGCGGAGGAAGGGAGGAACTACGGAGGGAGGGGAGGGAGGGAGGAAGGAAGGAAGGAAGGAAAGAACGAGGAAGGGAGGACAGAAGGATGGAAAGGAGGGAGGGGGGAAGGAAGGAAGGAAGGGAGGAACGCGGAAGGAAAGGAGGGAGGGAGGGAGGGAGGGAAGAAGGAAGGAAGGAAGGTAGGGAGAAAGGAAAAGAGGAAGGGAGGGAGGAAGGGAGGACTGAGGAAAGAAGGAAGGTAGGGAGGGAGGAAGGAAAGAAGGCGGGAGGGAGGAAGGGAGGACTGAGGAAAGAAGGAAGGAAGGAAGGTAGGGAGGGAAGGAAAGAAGGAAGGAAGAGAGGACGGAAAGGAAGGAAAGAAGGAAGGAGGGAAGGAAAGAAGGAGTAAGGGAGGACATAAGTACTATTAGAGTTACAGGTATGAGTCTCACAGTCGGCTCTAACAGTCCAGGAAACATCAAAGGCATGAAAATGTGCGGCTTCCTGTGAGGTGTGAAAGAGTGAGCTCACCGGTTTTGTATGAACAGGAAAAGTTCATCAGAGCCTCATTTGTTAATTAACTGAACATAACGTCTCACACACGCCCCTCGTATTTATCCTACCTGCATGTGGCGCCGCATGCACACTCTCACAGGCTCGGAGGAAAAAAAAAAAAAAAAACACAAAACAAAGATAGACGTAGATTTGTTGTGACACACGCTGTGATTCTCTTCCTCTTGAAGCTCGCAGCGTTTCTGGTTCCCAAAGATAATTAGTCAGCTTTCATGTCCGGTGAATGTGCTTCCTCCTCACAGATCAGAAGGAGGAAGTGTTTGGAGTGGTTCCTGTCCTCTGCATGACCTTTTCATCACATAGAAAAAAAAACAAAGGATGAAGAAGCTTGACGTCCAATAAAGATGGTTCATTCTTTCATTTGTCGTCCGCTCAGGTGTGTGTGTGTGTGTGTGTGTGTGTGTGTGTGTGTGTGTGTGTGTGTGTGTGTGTGTGTGTGTGTGTGTGTGTGTGTGTGTGTGTGTGTGTGTGTGTGTGTGTGTGTGTGTGTGTGTGTGTGTGTGTGTGTGTGTGTGAGAAGGAGTCTCAGCAGCACACTCCTTTTCTCTCTTTCCAGTAATCTTTCCCTGTGTGCTACCTGCAGACAAAGTTATCTACTCACTCATGAAGAAAACAGAACATCTAGTACAGGGGTGTCAAACATGCGGCCCGTGGGCCAGGACCGGCCCGCCAGGGAGTCCAATCCGGCCCACTTTCCTTCCTGTCTTCTTTTCCTTCCTTCCTTCCATCTGTCCTTCCTTCCTTCCTTCCTTTTTTCCTTCCTTCCTTCCTTCCTTCCTTCCTTCCTTCCTTCCATGTATCCTTCCTCCCTTTCTTCCATCTGTCCTTCCTTCTTTCCTTCCGTCTATCCTTCCTACCTTTCTTCCCTCCTTCCTTTTGTCTGTCTTTCCTCCCTTCCCTTCTTGTTTCCATCCTTCTTTCCCTCCATCTTTTTAATGATCCGGCCCACATGAGATCAAATTGGTTTGTATGTGGCCCTTGAATGAAAATGAGTTTGACACCTCTGATCTAGTAGCTACAGAGACAGATATTCGGTGGAGACCAAACACTGAGCTAAAATAGAGAGAATATTGAATCCTTCTTTCCTCCGTCCTTCCTTCCTTCCTTTCCTTCCTCCCTCCCTTCTTTCCTTTCCTCCCTTTCTTCCTTCCCTCTTTCCTCCCTTCCTTCCTTCCTTTCCTTCCTCACTCCCTTCCTTTCCTTCCATCCTTCCTTCCTTTCCTTCCTTCTTCCCTTCTTTCCTTTTCTCCCTTCCTTCCTTCTTTCCTTTCCTTTCCTTTCCTTCCTTCCTCCCTTCCTTCATTCCTTCCTTCCTTCCTTCCTTCCTTCTTCCTTCCTTCCTTTCCTTCCTTCACATCCAGACTAATATAATGATGATGTGTGTGCAGAGTTCCTCGGCTGTAAGAACAGAGCACCTGAACTGAGAACTTTAATTTTTAAGGGTTATGAAGCGTTAACACATACAGACTCCAAGGTTGTTATTCATTCTGAACGAGGCGTACTAGAGACGCCCGGCTACTCTACAGGGGAAAGTTGAGAAAGGTTCAATTTTATACAAATGCTCCCTGACGCAGTGCGAGCATCAACTGGGCAAGAGCCAACGCACTCGTTTTGATTCCTGTGGAAATTGAAGCACAGAGTTGTTGTTTACTAAGAGACACTTACTACAGACTCTGACTTCCCTCTTCTCAACAACATGTCTTTAATAATCATTTTTAAAAAGAACAATGTGTGGGATTAACCCTCCTGTTGTCCTCAAGTCAAGGAGGGAGGAAGGGAGGAAGGGAGAAAGGAAGGGAGGGAGAAAAGGATGGACGGAGGAAGGAAGGAAAGGAGTAAGGAAGACAGAAGGAAAGGACGAAGGAAGGAAGGAGGAAGAAGGAAAGAGGAGGGAGGAGGAAGGGATGAATAAGGAGGAAGGAAGGGAGGAAGGAAGGTAGGAGGGAGGGTGGGAGGAAGTGAGAAAGGAAAGGAGGGAGGGAGGAAGGAAGGAAGGAAGAAAGGGAAGAAGAAGGGAGGAGGGAGGGAGGAAGGAAGGAAGGAAGAAGAAAGGAAAGAAGGAAGAAGGAAGGAAAGGAGGGAGGGAGGAAGAAGGAAGGAAAGGAGGGAGGGAGGGAGAAAGAAGGAAAGGAGGGAGCAAGAAGGAAGGAAAGGAGGGAGGGAGGGAGGGAGGGAGGAAAGAAGGGAGGGATGGAGGAAGAAGGAAGGAAAGGAGGGAGGGAGGAAGGAGGAAGGAAAGGAGGGAGGGAGGAAAGAAAGAGAGGGAGGGAGAAGGGATGAATAAGGAGGGAGGGAGGAAGGGAGGAAAGGAAAGAAAGAAGGGAGGAAAGAAGGTAGGAGGGATGGTGGGAGGAAGTGAAAAAGGAAAAGAGGAAGGGAGGAAGGAAGGAAAGAAGGACAGGGGAAGGAAGGGTCAAAACAGACGGGTCAATTTGACCCGTGAGGACGACAGGAAGGTTTCTATGAGTTGGGAAGTGGGAGGAGCTGTTACTAAAAATACTACGATACTACGAGCCTCAGCTGTCAGAGGCATTAAAAAAACAACTAAACTAAACCCTTCAGTTGTAAACAGTGTGTGGTGTCATGTGATCTTGTAATTACTGAATTCACCCAGAAATGAAACATGAACTAACTCACAGTGTAGATTGTTAAGAATCAGTTTTGTAAGCAGCGTAATAGTTAGTTCCTGTCTGCTGCGTGATGTGAGACATGTGACATGTGACAGGGTTTTAATTGGTTTTATGTTCACAGGCTTTCATGTTTGACTCGCTATCAAAGGACCTGATGTCACCTGCTTCACACACACATAGTTAGTTATTATTATTTGCAGTGATGTAATTAACCCTGGAGAAGCAAACAGTAAATCAGTAATCAGTATTATTTATGCAGAAAACAACATTTTACTTCTTCTCTGCTTATTCTTTCTTTTTGTGTACATATACACATAAA
This sequence comes from Scomber colias, assembly GCA_021039105.1. Taxonomy (NCBI): domain Eukaryota; kingdom Metazoa; phylum Chordata; class Actinopteri; order Scombriformes; family Scombridae; genus Scomber; species Scomber colias. The sequence continues at coordinate 9,698 of JAJDFG010001300.1, forward strand.
CAACCAACTAAGATAAAATAATAATAGAAAACAAAAGCAAATAAATACAATAAAATTATAAAAATAAATAAAATGAAATAGAATTCAAAATAATAATAATTTAATTAATTAATAAAACATATTTATATAATAAATAATTTAATTGAATTAAATATATATATATATATATATATATAAAATAAATAATTAAATTAATTAATAAAATATGTATATAAAATAAATAATTAAATGCGAATATAATGAAATCATAGCAAAAGTCACAGCCCCATATATAAGTTCACTTTTCCTCCCTCCCTCCTTACCCCTTTCCTTCCTTCCTTCCTTAATTCCTTCCTTCATTCCTCCTCCCTCCTTACTCCTTTCTTCCCTTCCTTCCTTCCTCTTTTCCTCCCTCCTTCATTCCTTCCTTCCTTCCTTCCTTCCTTCCTTCCTTCCTTCCTTCTTTCCTCCCTCCTTCCTCCTGTCCTTCCTTCACCTGAGGACAACAGGAGGGTTAATTCTTCGTCAGCTGGATTGAGATAATTTTCACACACACACACCACACACACACACACACACACACACACACACACACACACACACACACACACAACACACATCAGATTCTATTTAAAGATTATGAGACATAATGATTATAGTATTTGGTTGTCATGGTTGCCTTTCTGCATGCCGGTGTGTTTGCTTTTTTTTTTTTTTTTTTTTTTTTTCTCTTTAAGCCGGCTGAGTCATTTGACCTTGGGAAAATTCAAACAGTATTAATGTGAGGCACAAGCAGGTGAGTGTGTGGCTACATTACAGTTGCACTCTCTGTTTCGTTGATAAGCCTTTATTAGAAATGATTACCTGAATTGCCGGCGAGAGGCAGAAGAGGAAGAAGAAGAAGAAAAAGAATCGAGGGAGGGAAACATTCGAGGAGGAGGAGGAAGAGGAGGAGGAGGCCACTGCAGATGAAAATGCACGTGTGTGTGTGTGTGTGTGTGTGTGTGTGTGTGTGTGTGTGTGTTGCATTCAATGTGGCAATTTTCCTGTCAGCAGCCGGCAGAATGATTTGATTTCTTGGTAACAATAAGGGATTCATGTATACAGATTGAGTCAGTGTTCTTGAGCGTCCGAAGGTTACAGCTGAAGTGTTTGGACAGATTTACTGAGAAAAAGTGTGTGTGTGTGTGTGTGTGTGTGTGTGTGTGTGTGTGTGTGTGTGTGTGTGTGTGTGTGTGTGTGTGGCGGCAATGGCAACGGCAGTGGGGGTGGTCTGAGGTAGAAGGAGAAACCGAGTGAATGAGAGAGAAAGAGAGAGAGAGGGAGGAGAGACTCTTATCCTGTCTTCATTATCATTTCACTCAGCAGCTGATGCGGCTCTTCACCCAGGCTCGCTGGTGAATAGGTGAGCGACACAGAGATGTAGAGGAAGACTGAGGAGGGGGCGGGGGCGGGGGCAGGGAGGAGGGGTGGGGGTGGGGGAGCAGCTACAGTACTACGGCTGCATCAGAGGGCAGGTTGTCACGACGATGGACAGTTTTGACCTCACAGTTTTTGCGGAGCATGCCAAGGCAGATGTCTGGGCGATGCTCGTTCATACTGATGAGACCAAATCACCTGTTTTTTTTTTTTTTTACAGCTTCAGGCGGCGGGCTGGGTGTGAAAGTGTGAAGCCTTATCCGTTAATATTATTATTAGTATTATTATTATTATTATACTTCACAAGCGTATTCTGTTTAAGGAAAATAACCACACTGATTTGTGCTGGCCAGTGTGGCTGAATCAGCACATGCATAATATAGCAGACTACAGACGTTGACCTCTGCCATTTTGCACACATGAATATAAGCAGATGGGTTTTTTTTCTTTGCTGCTGCTGACACACAGTTGTTTATGATCATACATTTGGCTGCCACGCTTATCAGGTGGTTGTACTTTCTTCTACCTCTACTGTATACATCTGTTTAGTTTACTTTATTTTGGTCACATGAACCCAAAACACACATGTACAAACAAAGCAAACCACAAAGTCTCTTTACAATTTAAGTCAAGTCTGTGTAAAGTGAGAATAAATATGTGTTCTGAGTTTGACATACCACAGAAAAGTGTGTTGTTAACCACCCTGCCAAATTTGAATGATTTAATAAATCGACAAATATATGAAATTAGGCTTCAAGATTGTGTAAAAATCAGCCTCTTTCTCTGCTACCAAATGCTGTGGGCGTGGCCGCCGAGTCCGCTGAAGCCCCGCCCCCTACCAAGTGTCACCTGTCAATCAAAGTCACCACCTCTACCAGAAACATGGACGCTACGTCTGAGAGCTTTCTGCTGCTAACTCGGCTGCTAGCTCAGCGGCTAACTCAGCTGCTAGCTCGGAGGCTAGCTCAGCAGCTAACTCTGCGGCTAGCTCTACTAACTGTAGACTGTAGTAGTAGTAGTAGTGTTCGCTGAATGTATTTATACCTCTACAGTAAGGCAGCAGTGATTTTCAGACCCGCCCACTAAATCCTGAATTGCATGTTTAAAATCCTGTTATTTTCCATTTGAAGCAGTTTTAAGCCCATAATGTAAAGCATTTCTTACCAGAGTGTCTTAACTGGGAATCAATCACGGCTCTGCTGCGACTCCCACACTCCAAAATGGTCCTTTGGTGGAGCTGAGGCTCGCTTGGCTGCACCTGGGTGTTTAGCGTGGAGGTGCTAACTCAAACTCCACGTTACTCCGGTGGTAGTTAAACTCCGAAGTTTTTTATAGTTAAACAAGCCGTTCAAAAGTCCAGTAGCTCTCTTACTTTCCATCAGCGCGGTAGGTTTACTGCAGGAGGCCACTTCAAAGCATAGCGCTACAGCTAGAGGAGCTGTCTACGGGGGAGTAGAAGGGACAAAAAGGCTTGCAACATTACAACATATTACAACAACGCGCTATGGATTGCATTAATCTAATCGCGATTAACATGTTAACACTGACAGCCCTAGTATTAAATGATTAAATTTCCACAGATTTGTCTATTCATTTCCTTTTTTTTGTAATAAATGTGTTAAATTGTAAAGAGACTCTATGGACACAAGTTGGACCAAAAAGGCATTTCTTATAGCACCTATCCTTCTTTCATTAATTCAATAGGTTCCCATGTGGGGGTACTAGGGGTACACAGGAAGTAACATACCGCAGTTTAAATAGTTGGTGGAAAGGAAACAGAAGGAAAATGACCTGGGGGGGGAGGGGAAGTGAAAAGGATGGTAAATGGACTGTACTTATATAGCAATTTTCTAGTCATTATAACCACTCAAAGCACTTTTACACTACATGTCACATTCACCCATTCATACACTGACCACGCAGCGGGGGGGGGGGGGGGGGGCAACCTGCTCATCAGGAGGAAACTAACCATTCATACACAATGGGAACAATTAGGGGTTAAGTATCTTGCCCAATGGAAAAATCGACATGTGGACTGGAGGAGCTGGGAATTGAATCGCCAATTTTCCAATTGGTGGAGGATCGCTCTATATATCCTGAGCCTCCACGGCCGCCCTGAAACCTCTGAATGTATCACTAATGCTGTGAAAAATAGAAAAACACAATGTCTGGCTCCCTCACTGATCACTAAACAGGAGAAAAGAAGATAACCCCAAAAGGCTGCCCCAACAAATGGATCAAGCACACATCAGAGCCAATAACGATACTAGACAGACCAGAAAATGTCAAGTAGCAGCAGATCTCAGCCTTAAGCCCTGCACCACGGTCACCGGAGCTGATAGGTACCACTATAATCAATGAGAGTGTCTCTACCAGGAGCGTCTCAGCAGCGCTATCAATCGGCAGCATTTCTATTTTTGACGGAGCCGTTTCTAACTCGCGACAAGCTGAACAGAGCAGATTGCACCAGACAGGAAGTCAGACACAGAATCGGCATAATAAAACTTCAGACTTTCAAAATAAAACAACCCGTGCAGCCTCCCGATCGTATTTCAGCAACAAACAGATAAAGACTCCAGTAATTACGGTAGACTAAAGGCACTCATTCGGATTTGATTGGGCTGCTACTACAATAATTACGGTAGACTAAAGGCACTCATTCGGATTTGATTGGGCTGCTACTACAGTAATTACGGTAGACTAAAGGCACTTGTTCCAATTTGATTGGGCTGCTACTACAGTAATTACGGTAGACCAAAGGCTCTCGTTGGGATTTGATTGTGCTGCTACTACAGTAATTACGGTAGACTAAAGGCACTCGTTCGGATTTGATTGGGCTGCCGTAATTACTGTATTAACAGTGCAACTTAATTTTAAAAGGCAGGTTTCTCTCCCAGAGCTCCGCTGCTGTAACCCTCCCGGTGTGAGTTGACGCTGGGCAGAGGACAGAGCTTAAACCGTAGCGCAGCTGCTCCGCACTGCTGACGGACCCGTTGGAAATCCCCAGTTAGCAGCAAAACCAGTCCAACATGCAGCTCCGTGGACTAATGATGAGATGGGAGTCAGGTGTGATGTTCCCAGCAGGTAGAGAGGGTTAGGGTTAAAGCCTCAAACAGACAAAAGGAAAAAGAAAAAGAGAGAGTGATGTCAGAGGATGTAACTGTACAACAAACCTAAAACATCCACAATAATTAGCTACGTACATAAAACACAATGCAAACCTTCATTTCTGTTCCAATGAAGTGAAAAGCATTAGATTTTGGAAATGAGCCACACACAGCTCCTAAAGTTTGAAAGTGAGAAAGTGTGTGTGTGTGTGTGAGGCAAATGTTCATTTTAGGCTATTTTTAGGCCGAGCCAAGATAGCTCAAAGATGAACTGGGAACTGAAGGAATAATGCAGGTTATACGTCACGTCTGATCCCAGCTCCCAGCTCCCATATCCAAAGCCTTCCACATCGGAGTCATTTCCTCTCATTCTTAGACTTTGTGATTTATCATTCACAGTTTATGAAATTTGAACAAAGCAACTTACATTCATGTTGTCAGTCATCGTGTACTTTCCTAATGTCAAAAAACAACAAATTAATTTCATTGGAAGAAAAGGATGAAGGAAAAGAGGAAGGGAGGAAGGAAGGGTGAAAGAAGGAAGGAAGGAAGGAAGGAGGCAGGGAAGGAAGGAAGGAAAGAGAAGAAGGGAGGGAAGGAAGGGAGGAAGGAGGGAGGGAGGAAAGAAAAGGAAGGAGAGAGGGAAGGAAGGAAAGAGAAGAAGGGAGGGAAGGAAGGGAGGAAGGAGGGAGGGAGGGAGGGAGGGAGGGAGGAAAGAAGGACAGAAGGAAGGGAGGAAGGAAGGAAGAAGGGAAGGAAGGAAGGAGCAGTCAAAACAGACAGGGACCAGAAAAGATAAATAAAGATTTTTTAAAATGTAAAATGATGACAAGATATTACAGAATATAAATATAGACATGGTTATGTGCATATGTCCCTTTTAATCAAATTGTCAGACTCTGTATTTTATGTTGTATTGTACACTTCTTGTTTTATTTTGAAAGTCTAGTCTTCCCACTTCCCTTTCTTGCAACTGGGTCCACACTCACCAGCCTTTACATAAACAGGGCAAATTGTATAATAGACTGTATAAAAGAAATGGACGTAACATCCGTGACGTCACCCATTAGTTTGTGGACTGCTGCTCGGAAGCCAATAGTTTCGAATCTAGGCAGCGCCATCTTGAAAATTTCAGTTGCATGCTGGGAAAAATAAAAACACGCATACCCTGCTTTATCGTCAAATATAAAATCAGGGAGGCCAAAATGTCCCAAATGAACATCATACTGCATTGAAGAAGGCTTTAAACTAGCGATTGAGACCATAAACACATTTTGAAAACGTTTACGGAGGTTAGAAATCAAGTGAGAAGTTGGTGAATTCTCCATTGACTTGTATAGAGACGGTCGCCCCCTGGTGGCCTTTTGATAGAATGCAGCTCTAAGTTACTTCCACGTTGGCCTCATTTCAGAGGACCAGAACTCCCCGCCTGGTTAAAACTGATAAAATAATTGCTGTCTGTGGTTCTCAGGATTCCAAAGATAACAGCCGATCAGCACATTCGTCTCTCTGATTTGAGAATGGCGAATTTCTCCCTTTAGTCTGCTAAAGCTCTCTCACTGCAGTGTGAGGTTTCAGAAGGTGGTAAATTAAAACACATCACCTGCTGAGGTGCAAGTTACCTTGGAAGCACAGCACAGCGGAAACATGTTATAATACAATATGCTCTTGAAGACGATGATGTCAGACTTGTTCACCTCATCAACACGCCGCCATTTATTAATCGAATCCCACTGCAGGTGATTTTAGATCATCAATGTTAAAAGTATAAAGCATCAAAATATCTTGTGTTACAGTTTCTGGATATTTTACTCTCTAATTCAGAGGTGTTCAGCAGGGGGTCCGTGGAGGTACTGCAGGGGGGTCGCGAAAGTTTTGGTTGATTAGACATTTTTTTATATTCCCCCTTGCAACTTTTTCCATAAATTGAAATGTCTTTAAATGCAAACACAACATGTCTTTAACAGATAAATGGAGGCAGGAGACGTCCTTCAGTCAGCAATGCACACATTCAGCGTCACACAGGAGCTTTTTCAAGCTGGGCACCGGTTCATTCACAACACCTGTGCCCCCCAAGGAGGAGGACCCGCCCCCTATTGCTGCTGTGCCAATCACGAGGCCGTACCTTGCACTCTACGGGAAATTATAGCGGCTCTCTGACACCTGCAAATGAGATCCAGTCTCCTGGAATCTGGAGCGAGCAAGAGCACGAACTAGAGAGTGACAGCGCGCGTGTGTGTGCGTGTGTGTGCGTGTGTGTGTGTGTGTGTATAAATGCGCATGTGAGAGCAAAGCGTCCTTATAGCTCTGTGTTGCCGCTTTGTAGACCAATCGCACCCCCACCCCACCCAGACCGACACCAAGTGCAACAGCCCCCCCCCCTGGAACGGACCTCCCTGACTTGACTTTTTGCAGGTTGGGATGTCTGATGGTATTATTTGAATATCTTAGTATTGAAGGCACATTTATACATGGCACTATAGTATAGGACCAGTTTAACATAAAACACAATTTTATACAATATATATATATATATATATATATATATATATATATATATATATATATATATATATAAGTAGGGGGTCCCCGCTCTATCTCTCCATTAGTTTGGGGGTCCTTGGCCTGGAAAACGTTGGAGACCCCTGCTCTAATTAATACCAGCTCTTCTAAAGTACAATATGTAATGTAATATTTAAAGCAGGCTCTTCCATTCGGCCACTGTCAAATCTACAACAGATGACATCACTGGTCTGAAAGAGAAGTGCGATCGCTTAGTGCTGAAAACATTACTGATTTAAATGAGTCCTGACATTTGGATCCAAGCTTTGTTGGGTGAAATTCAATCAATTCAAGAAAAGGAAAAAAAAAAAAAGAAGTTGGTTTGCAATATGAGAGAAATCTTACATTTGACAGCTCATATTGATGCGAGAGAGAAAGTCTTATTTTCCTAAATTCTGTATGCATGGTGTTGCACGAACTGTCGCTGCAAGACCTGAAACATCTAAATCCCTTCACAGCTCTCGGTCCCCATCGTCATTAGCCCCCCCAAAAAAAATGAACGCAAACAGTATGAAAGCATCTATCACGCAGGGCGGAGTGACAAACTATTACTCCTTCTCCACTCCTCTGTTCTCACCTTCTGTCATCACGGCTCGTATCACTTCACACATTCATTCCTGTCTCATATTGTCCGGCGTTGCTTCAATTCCCCTGGTCCCACAGGAAGAGATAGGGAATCACATAATGGATTTACAAATGAACTGAAAAATGGACGGGGACAGCATTTGCACCAACTGTTGATAAATCTCTTCTGTGGAAGGAACAAACACAAACTCAGTCATTGTATCGTAGCTAATGGCTTAAAGGGACACTCAAATTATTTTAGTTTAACCCTCCAGTTGTCCTCAGGTCAAGGAAGAAGAGAAGGAAAGAGAGAAGGAAGGACAGGAGGAGGGAAGAAAGGAAGGAAGGAAGGAGGAGGGAGGGAGGGAGAAAGGAAGGAAGGAAGGCGGGAGGGAGGGAGGAAGGAAGGAGGAGGGAAGAAAGGGAGGAAGGAAGGAAGGCGGGAGGGAGGGAGGGAGGAAGGAAGGAAGGCGGGAGGGAGGGAGGAAGGAAGGAGGAGGGAAGAAAGGGAGGGAGGAAGGAAGGAAGGAGGAGGAGGGAAGAAAGGAAGGAAAGGAGTAAGGAGGGAGGGAGGGAGGAAAAGAGGAAAGAAGTAAGGAGAGGAAGGAAGGAAATGAGGAAGGAAGGACAGACAGAATGAGGAAGGAAGGAAGGAAGGAAGGAAGGAAGGAAGGAAGGAAGGATGACATGAAGAAGGAAGGATGGAATGAGGAAGGAAGAAAGGAAGGGAAGGAAGGAAGGAAGGAAGGAAGGAAGGAAGGAAAGGAGGAAGGAAGGAAGGAAAGAAAGAAGTATGGAAGGAGGAGAGGGCAAAGAAAAAGGGAAGGAGGGGAAGAACAAAGAAAAATAAAGAAAGAGGAAGAAGGAAGGAAGGAAGGAAGGATGAAATGAAGAACGAAGGATGAAATGAAGAAGGAAGAAAAGAAGGAAGGAAGGAAGGAAAGAAAGATGTATGGAAGGAGGAGGGAGCAAAGAAAGTGGGAAGGAAGGGAAGAACAAAGGAAAAATTAAAGAAAGAGGAAGGAAGGGAGGAAGGAAGGAAGGATGAAATGAAGAAGGAAGGATGGAATGAGGAAGGAAGAAAGGAAGGAAAGGAGGAAGGAAGGACAGGAGGAAGGAAGGAAGGAAAGAAAGAAGGATGGAATGAGGAAGGAAGAAAGGAAGGAAAGGAGGAAGGAAAGACAGGAGGGAGGAAGGAAGGAAAGAAAGAAGTATGGAAGGAGGAGGGAGCAAAGAAAGAGGGAAGGAGGGGAAGAACAAAGAAAAATTAAAGAAAGAGGAAGGAAGGAAGGAAGGAAGCAAGGAAGGAACAGTCAAAAGAGATAGGGTCAATTTGACCCGGGAGGACGACAGGAGGGTTAACTGTAATATGGGATATTTTACCAGCTTCTGAAAACGGTCATATTTTCTGTGGTTCTTGTGGAGTTTTATAAAAGTCTGAGAAAATGACCCAGATTTCTTCAGGGGTCACCAGGCAGAAGAAAAAACCCACAAAAAAACTGGATGTTTGGGGTTTGGAAGAAGTTGGAGTTTACCAGGCAGAGAGGGTCAAACCAGAGCTACAGTGGGAAGAGTGGGAGTCAGTGTTTTGACCCAGACTATCGAGTAAAAGTTAAGATACCTTGACCTCTGACTCTTCTTTTAAACACTTGTCCTTCACAACTCCCACAATACCAAGCTGCTGTGGGAACATTCAGCTCTTACTCACCAACAGATTCTGGGTAGTTTCAGCTCATAGTAACAGATCGATCTAGCACAGAGGTGTCAAACTCAGGAAGGAAAGAAGAAGGAAGGAAGGAAAGGAGGGAGGGAGAAAGGGAGGAATAAGGAAGGAGGGAGGAAAGGAGGAAGGAAATAAGGGAGGGAGAGAGGAAGGAAGGAAAGGAGGACAGAGGAAAGAAGGAAGGGTGGAGGAAGGAAGGAAGGAAATAAGGAAGGGAGGGAGGGAAGGAGGACAGAGGAAAGAAGGAACGGTGGAGGAAGGAAGGAAGCAAGGAAGGGAGCAAGGAAGGAAGGGAAGACAGATGGAAGGAAGGAAGGAAGCAAAAGAAGATAGGGCAGAGGGGAGGAAGAAAGGTAGGAAGGACAGATGGAAGGAAGGAAGGAAGGAACGAAGGACAAATGGAAGGAAGGAAGGGAAGAAGGACAGAAGGAACGAAGGACAGATGGAAGGAAGGGAAGAAGGAAGGAAGGAAGGAAGGAAGGGAAGAAGGACGGATGGAAGGAAGGGAAGAGAAGGAAGGAAGGGAGGAAGGACAGATGGAAGGAAGGAAGATAAAAAGAAGATAGGGAGGAAGAAAGGTAGGAAGGAAGGAAAAGAGGAAGAAGGAAACTGGGCAGGATTGAACCTCACGGTGGGCCGGAGCTTATAATAATAATAATAGTACACATTTTTTGGATGTATATTTTAGATTTATATGGAGTACCAATTTGTATCTGAATACAGCTTTTAGACAGGAGATTCATTTCCCCAGGTGATGCAACAAATTAAGCATGAATTCAGAAACTCTCATCAAAGCAACACCTCATTAAAGGCTTGAAATCCACACTTTAACTCATAAAAAAACAAAAACATGCATCAAAAAGTCTTCAGCGAGCCAGCTGCAGACACGCAGCATCGAAACATCGCTGCTATTCAAAGCTGTCTCCGAGCGACTCTCTCCCACGGCAAAGTGCTTCATGACAAATTGAAGAAACGGCTTGTGAATTACTAATTGCTACATGATCAGCGGGATTTTTTTTTTTTTTTTTGAATCACTGCCTTAATCTGCCTTTGCACATGTCCCATGTTTAAGTACGCCTGCCAGGTCCCATGTACCCCCACGTACCCCCACGTACCCCCACCCCTGTGACAGCATGAGACACAGGATATAATGTGATTAGACGTGAACCTGAACAGTATGTAATGACATTAGTGGATGGCAGAGGATACGGTTGAGGTGGGGCTGACAGGTATGACTGAGGAGTGTGATGTGCATTCAGAGCATGACTGGATGTAGGAGGTGGAACAGTTGATCTGTGTCATATTTTCAATGTTGCATACCTTCAAGCGACTTTGAGAAGCCGATCTTTGGCTGGGTAACTTTTTGGATTTGAACACAGTCTTGTAATTGAGTTTCTCTCTGTTACAATAGCTCTCATGAAACTGTGAAGGAAGGAAGGAAGGAAAGAAAGAGAATGAAGGAAGGAAGGAAGGAAGGAGAGAGGAAGGAAAGAAAGAAAGAGAGAAGGAAGGGAGGAAGGGAGGAAGGAAAGGAAGGAAGGAAACTAGTCATCAGTAATATAGTTCAGTGGCCTTTGTTTCACAAGCTTTTGATTGGTTGAACTGCTATGATGAAACCCATTTATGTAAAGTCTGGTGAGTGTGGACCAGGCGGGGAGCACAGGTCCTCTGAAATGAGGCCAACGCGGAAGTAACTTAGAGCTGCATTCTATCAAAAGGCCACCAGGGGGCGACCGTCTCTATACAAGTCAATGGAGAATTCACCAACTTCTCACTTGATTTCTAACCTCAGTAAACGTTTTCAAAATGTGTTTATGGTCTCAATCGCTAGTTTAAAGCCTTCTTCAATGCAGTATGATGTTCATTTGGGACATTTTGGCCTCCCTGATTTTATATTTGACGATAAAGCAGGGTATGCATTAGGGCGTGGCTACGTCCTGATTGACACGTTGATTGCCCAATGTCCTTGAGATCCAGCCCTGGCAACCATAGCAACCTCCCAGCTCCGCCCATGGCCCCGCCTCATGCCCATATAAGTAGAATCTGTGTTTTTATTTTTCCCAGCATGCACCTGCAATTTTCAAGATGGCGCTGCCCAGATTCGATACTATTGGCTTCCGAGCAGCAGTCCACAAACCAATGGGTGATGTCACGGATGTTACGTCCATTTCTTTTATACAGTCTATGGAACTAATGGAAACACTGATCTTAAGTTCTCCTACATGCTTACATACTCAGGGATATTCAGTTGGTTACAATCTGCAACCTTACAGCTATAGATACCAATTCATCTTCCAGGAGAAAACAGCTTTACTCTCTCTAACAACTCTTGTAGTATCCAGGTTTCCAAACCTCCATAAAATGTGATCGTTGGTTATGAGGTGCAACATTTTGGATAAGTGGTTAATCTTTAATGTAATGTTCTTGTTCCAGCTTCTTATATGTGAAGTTTTGCAGCTCGTCTCTTTTTTACAACACTGCAAACTGAATATATTTAAATGTGAGTTTCAGACAAAACCCGCAGTTTTATAATTATTTTTTATTAAAGAGCCATATAATTAATTGATCAATTAAATAAATGTCCTGGTGGAAAAGGATATTTAGGATGCTAACCACGGACTACAACATCCTCATCTGGAGTCTGAATTGTCTTGTGAGGATTTTAGCCTTCAAACTGATCATCATTATAATTTGATTATATATGAATACATACAGTATGGAAACTGTCATTGCTGTTAACCCTCCTGTTGTCCTCGAGTCAAGGAAGGAAGGAAGGAAGGGAGGGAGGAAGGAAGGGAGAAAGAATGAAGGAAAGGAGGGTGGAAGGGAGGAAAGCAAAGGAAAGGAAAGAAGGAAGGGAAGAAGGAAGGAAAGGAGGGAGAAAAGGAAAGGAAAGGAAAGAAGGAGGGAATAAGGGAGGAAGAAGGAAGGAAAGGAGGGAAGAAAGGAAAGACGGAAGGAAGGTATGAAAGAAGGACAGAGGAAAGAAAGAGAGAAGGAGGGAGGGAGGAAAGAAGGAAGGAAGGAAAGGAGGGAGGAAGGAAGGAAGGGAGCGAGGGAGGAAGGAAAGAAGGAAGGAAGGGAGGAAAGGAAAGAAGGGAGGAAAGGAAAGAAGGAAGGAAAGGAGGGAGGGAGGAAGGAAGAATGGAGGAAGGGAGGAAGTACAGACGGAAGGAAGGAAAGGAAAGAAGGAAGGAAAGGAGGGAGGGAGGAAGGAAGGAAGGAAAGGAGGAAAGAAGAATAAGACTGGGTCAATTTCATCATCATTACAATCTGATTATATATGAATATATACAGTATGGAAACTGTCATTGCTGTTAAACCTCCTGTTGTCCTCGAGTCAAGGAAGGAAGGGAGGGAGGAAGGAAGGAAGAAGGAAGGGAGCGAGGGAGGAAGGAAGGAAGGAAGGAAGGGAAGAAAGGAAAGAAGGAAGGAAAGGAGGGAGGAAGGAAGGAAGATATGAAAGAAGGACAGAGGAAAGAAAGAGAGAAGGAGGGAGGGAGGAAAGAAGGAAGAAGGAAGGGAGAGAGGAAGGGAGGAAAGAAAGGAGGGAGGAAGGAAGAAAGAAGGAAAGGAGGGAGAAAGGAAGGAGGGAAGGAAGGAAGGTATGAAAGAAGGACAGAGGAAAGAAAGAGACAAGGGGGGAGGAAAGAAGGAAGGAAGGAAGGAAAGGAGGGAAGGAAAGAAGAAGGGAGGAAGGGGGGAAAGGAAAGGAAAGGAAAGGAAAGAAGGAAGGAAAGGAGGGAGGAAGGGAGGAAGGAAGAAGGAAGTAAAGGAGGGAGGAAGGGAGGAAAGCAAAGGAAAGTAAAGAAGGAAGGAAAGGAGGGCAGAAGGGAGGAAGAAGGAAGGAAAGGAGGGAGGAAGCCCCCACATACCTCAAGGACCTCCTCACTCCTCAGACATCCACACGTTTCCTCCGTTCCTCCTCCACCCATCTCCTTAAAACCCCAAGGACTAAGCTCCACACAATGGGAGATCGGGCTTTCTGCTCCGCCGCCCCCCGTCTTTGGAACGCCCTCCCAGACCACCTGAGGGCACCACAGGCTACTGACACTTTTAAATGTGGCCTGAAAACCCACCTTTTTAAAAAAGCATATGATTGCTGGTTTTATGTGTCGTTTTTACTCTGTAGCACTTTGAGATTGCTTTTATGAAAGTGCATTACAAATAAAATGTATTATTATTATTATTATTATTAAGGGAGGAAGAAGGAAGGAAAGGAGGGCAGAAGGAAGGAAGAAGGAAGGAAAGGAGGGAGGAAGGGAGGAAAGCAAAGGAAAGGACAGAAGGAAGGAAAGGGGGTTAAACCCAGCTGGACTTATACTGTAAACGAGTATAACAACATAAAGACATGAAGAATATTCCTGCATACACAAAGAAACAGAGAAAAAGGAGATTACCAAAAAGTATTCATTCATTGGGGATATTAACATACAGTCTCCTGCTTGAGCCAAATAGAAAAGCACAGAAGCTTCTATTTCACACAAGCCACCATTTTTACTCCATAATCAATACTTTACATAAGCCACTGGTGACAGAGCACTGACACAACATAGTCAAGCAGGAGGGCAAATGTTCCAGAAAACCATAAAGCAGCAGCAGCAGCAGCAGCGTCGTGTACACATGCCACTGCACAATAATGAAGCATTTCTTTCAGGAGTTATATCCAACCTTTGAAGTGTGAACAGACTCTGTGCTGTAAAAGCAGCAGCTCATTTCCACTGTAGCACCTGGCAGAGGTGTCTGAACATATCCAGCTGCACCCAGTGACTTCATGCATAATGGAAACTTTATGGATAATATGTAAGTTGGCTAAATATGTAAGTGGGTAGTGGGTTTGTAAAAGTGAAATATTTCCTCTTCTTCCCCCTTAAGGCTCTTCTGTTCATCAGAGCTTCTTCTTCCAAGTCTTTACCTTAACCCTCCTGTTGTCCTCGAGTCTAGGAAGGGAGGAAAGTAGGAAGGAAAGGAGAAAGGAAGGGAGAAAGGAGGAGGGAAGGGAGAAAGAAGGAAGGAAGGGAGAAAGAAGGGAAGGGAGGAAGGAAAGCAGGGAGGGAAGGAAGGAAGGAAAGCAGGGAGGGAGGAAGGAAGTCCTCGAGTCTAGGAAGGGAGGAAGAAGGAAGGAAAGGAGAAAGGAAGGGAGAAAGGAGGAGGGAAGGGAGAAAGAAGGAAGGAAAGGAGGAAGGAAGGGAGAAAGAAGGAAGGAAAGGAGGAAGAAGGGAAGGAGGAAGAAGGGAAGGAAGGGAGAAAGAAGGGAGGAAAGGAGGAAGAAAGCAAGAAAGACAGGAGGGAAGGAAGGAAGGAAAGCAGGGAGGGAAGGAAGGGAGGAAGGACGGACAGTGGGAGGGAAGGAAGGAAAGAGCGAAGAAGGAAGGGAGGGAGGGAGGGAGGAAAGAAGGACAGAAGGAAGGAAGGAAGGGAGGGAGGAAGGAAGGAAGGAAGGAAGAAAGGATGGAAGGAAGGAAGGAAGGAAGGAAGGATGGAAGGAAAGAAGGACAGAAGGAAGGAAGGAAAGAAAGAAGGAACAGTCAAAACAGACAGGTCATTTCCACTGTAGCACCTGGCAGAGGTGTCTGAACATATCCAGCTGCACCCAGTGACTTCATGCATAATGGAAACTTTATGGATAATATGTAAGTTGGCTAAATATGTAACTGGGTAGTGGGTTTGTAAAAGTGAAATATTTCCTCTTCTTCCCCCTTAAGGCTCTTCTGTTCATCAGAGCTTCTTCTTCCAAGTCTTTACCTTAACCCTCCTCGAGTCAAGGAAGGAAGTTAGGAAGGGAGGAAAGGAGGAAGGACGGAAGGAAGGAAGGAAGGAAAGAGGCAGGGAAGGAAGGGAGGAAGAGGGAAGGAAAGGAGGAAGGAAAGGAGGGAGGAAGGAGGAAGGAAAGGAGGGAAGGCAGGAAGGTAAGCAGGGAGAGAGGAAGGAAGGAAGGAAGGTAGGAGGGAGGGAGGGAAGGGAGGGAGGGAGGGAGGGAAGGAAGGAAAGAGAAGAAGGAACGGAGGAAGGAGGGAGGGAGGAAAGAAGGACAGAAGGAAGGAAGGGAATGAGGAAAGAAGGACGGAAGGAAGGGAATGAGGAAAGAAGGACAGAAGGAAGGAAGGAAGGAAGGAAGGGAATGAGGAAAGAAGGACAGAAGGAAGGAAGGAAGGATGGAAGGAAAGGGGGAAGGAAGGAAGGAAGGAAGGAAGGAAGGAAGGTAGGAGGGAAGGAAGGAAGGTAGGAGGGAAGGAAGGAAGGAGGCAGGGAAAGAAGGGAGGAAAGAGAGAAGAAGGAAGGGAGGAAGGAGGGAGGGAGGGAGGAAAGAAGGACAGAAGGAAGGAAGGAAGGAAGGAAGGAAAGAAGGAAAGAAAGAAGGAACAGTCAAAACATTTCCACTGTAGCACCTGGCAGAGGTGTCTGAACATATCCAGCTGCACCCAGTGACTTCATGCATAATGGAAACTTTATGGATAATATGTAAGTTGGCTAAATATGTAAGTGGGTAGTGGGTTTGTAAAAGTGAAATGTTTCCTCTTCTTCCCCCTTAAGGCTCTTCTGTTCATCAGAGCTTCTTCTTCCAAGTCTTTACCTTAACCCTCCTCGAGTCAAGGAAGGAAGTTAGGAAGGGAGGAAAGTAGGAAGGAAGGGAGAAAGGAGGAAAGAAGGGAGAAAGAAGGAAGGAAAGGAGGAAGGAGGAATGAAGGGAGAAAGAAGGAAAGAAAGGAGGGAAGGAAGGAAGGAAGGATTTGTGTGTTCAGGATTTAGTGGGCGGGCATTACGTAACGCAGCGGTGATTAGCATAAACCCGCCCCTGCTGCTGTAGAGGTATAAATACATTCAGCACACACTACTACTACTACAGTCTACAGTTAGCCAGTTAGCTGAGTTAGCCGCCGAGCTAACCAACGAGCTAGCCGCCGAGTTAGCAGCAGAAAGCTCTCAGACGTAGTGTCCATGTTTCTGGTAGAGGTGGTGACTTTGATTGACAGGTGACACTTGGTAGGGGGAAGGGTTTCAGCGTTTGGGAGCAGAGAAAGAGGCTGATTTTTACACAACTTTGAAGCCTAATTTCATATATTTGGCGATTTCTTTAATCATTCAAATTTGGCAGGGTGGTTAACAACACACTTTTCTGTGGTATGTCAAACTCAGAACACATATTTATTCTTACTTTACACGGACTTTAAGGTCTGTCTCTTAGCTTATGAGAAAAAAAAACGTGTTTCTCTCTCATTTTTAAGCTTTGAATAAAATACAAAATCATTCAAGTCACTCTGTTTCACGGCACAGGCCGAGAACGAGGGCATCCAATCTAAAACATCTGATGGAGAATGCTCACAATATCTCTGCATCAAAGTTCATATGCATGTCTCCTACTGCTTCAAGGTAATAGAAAGTATCTGGTGTTGCTCATGTAACTCTATTACCAGACCAGGGCCTTACATTACCTTTCACATTATGATAGCTTTAGCATCAAAGCTAAAGATTTTCAAAGTAGGACAACTGGACTGGAAATTACATTTTTCAGACCTTTTACTTAAATAAAGTTTCATTACAAGCATTTCTAGTTTCCAACAAGAGGAATCAAAGTAGATGACTGTGACTGTTGCACCATCAGACATAGTTAAAGTCTGTCACTTAGGAAAAACCCATCTTGTTTCTCTCACCAACTCTTTTTATTTATGCTTGAACTGCACACGTTTTAGCTGATATTCAGTGTGTGTGTGTGTGTGTGTGTGTGTGTGTGTGTGTGTGTGTGTGTGTGTGTGTGTGTGTGTGTGTGTGTGTGTGTGTGTGTTTGTGCTTTTGAAAGCTGCAAAACTAGTTATCCTTTCTACTACAAGACATTTCCATTTCAAAAGCTTTATAACTTGCTTTTCATTAACATAAAGCAGGATTTACTCACTCATAATTGCTCACTCATGCAGAGAAGAAGATGACACACATACACATACACATACACACACACACACACACACACACACACACACACACAAACTGCAACAAAAAAGACCAAACGTTCAAAGTTTCCTCAAAGTTCAGACCGCTTTTACTTTCTCTTTTCAGTATTTGACAGGATGGTTGAGGTCATCATTGATTCATGGTCTAAGAGCTGGTGATATATCCATCTATCTTCACAGTACTGCACCGTCTGGGTATTAATTCTGGATGCTACAATAATAGTGTCAATCTTCCAATGCCGAGGCTTGTCAAGTGCATTGATACCAGCGCTGTGTTCTGGTGTGTAGTAAAACTACTGCGGCAGAAGCTTGTGGGACAGACCTGTCCTGGAAGGTCCTGAGGGATGTGGGATTGTTTTAGTTTGTGTGTGTATCTGTGTGTGTATGTGTGTGTGTGTATCTGTGTGTGTATGTGTTTCTTTCTCTTTTGTGTCTGTCTCTCTCTAATGATGATGGCTATATGAGTTTTTCTGTGTCATTGTGTGTCTGAATATGCTGCTGTAGCTGTGCCAATGTGTGTGTGTGTGTGTCTCTCTCTCTCTCTCTCTCTGTGTGTGTGTGTGTGTGTGTGTGTAGCGTAGTGTGTGTCACCAGTGTGCTTGATCAGCAGTCCTGCTGCTATCCCATTAACTCTTCTGCCGCAGGGTATGCTGGTGCAACCCAAAGGACCCTGGGTAACAGCAGGACCCAGTGAAGTCATTTCCATTCAACCGCCTCAATCCTACTGGCCCACTGCTGCAACACTGTCTGTCTGTCTGTGTGTGTGTGTGTGTGTGTGTGTGTGAGAGAGAGAGTCTGTGTGTATGACAGAAAAGTCACGTGGACATTATTATAAACAGGTAATATAATCAGTCCACCAACCCTAAAATCGATGGCCAACTTCCTCTACCACCTGAGCTGTAGTCGTTCCTGAGCGCTGTCCTTCGATTTATCTGGTCTCACACTACAATGATCCAAGTGCATCAAATACAACCATTTTGTATGTAAGCAGGTTTTTATGCTGCTGCTTTTCATTTGACAAGCTTTCACCTGCAGCTCAGAGTGATAATATGATGACAGGTATATACAACATGAGAGCAGAACAGTATTAATATGCTGTTAGAGGAATTAGAAAGAAAATAAGAATTACAAGCAGTAAAAGCCATATGGGGGCTGATCTAACGCCCTGATCAATGTAATCAGACTGATAATAAATAATTAACATGATTGATCCACACCAAATGGGTCTATGTGAGAACAAGTTAAAACAGCCGCCTAGCTAACCAACGAGCTAGCTGCAGAA
This sequence comes from Scomber colias, assembly GCA_021039105.1. Lineage (NCBI taxonomy): Eukaryota > Metazoa > Chordata > Actinopteri > Scombriformes > Scombridae > Scomber > Scomber colias. The sequence continues at coordinate 28,280 of JAJDFG010001300.1, forward strand.
AGCTCTCAAACGTAGCGTCCATGTTTCGGGTAGAGGTGGTGACTTTGATTGACAGGTGACACTTGGTAGGGGGCGGGGCTTCAGCGAAATCGGCGGCCACGCCCACAACGTTTGGGAGCAGAGAAAGAGGCTGATTTTTACACAACTTTGAAGCCTAATTTCATATATTTGGCAATTTTTTTAATCATTGAAATTTGGCAGGATGGTTAACAACACACTTTTCTGTGGTATGTCAAACTCAGAACACATATTTATTCTTCACGGACTTTAAGGTATGTCTCTTAGCTCTGCAACTCAGAGTGATAATATGATGACAGGTATATACAACATGAGAGCAGAACAGTATTAATATGCTGTTAGAGGAATAAGAAAGAAAATAAGAATCACAAGCAGTAAAAGCCATGTGGGGGCTGATCTAACGCCCTGATCAATGTAATCAGACTGATAATAAATAATTAACATGATTGATCCACACCAAATGGGTCTATGTGAGAGCAAGTTAAAACAGATTGAGGTGCCTGAGCCACTCATTTGAGCATTTGCATTTTATTCCCTTCTGTCTGTGGCTGCACACTGATTCATTCAAGTGTGTGTAAAATGATTTAGAAGGTGCACTTGAGTGTATTCGGTGCATTTCTGTATTATTTTACATATTGAAAAAGGCAGAACCTGTGTTTCCATGAGAACAAATGATGTGCTCGCATGTGAATGATGAAAGAAGAAGACTTGATTTTCTAATATAAACTTGATAAAGGCCTTTCAATGGAAATGTGAATGCGTGAGCAGACTGTTTATCTGTGGCAACGTCCACAATGCCTCCTTATTTATTATATAGTGCACTGTATTCATAGGTCACTGTATTTATAGGCCACTGTATTTAGGCTGCTTTATTCCCTCGACACATGTCTAGAACAAACACACAAAGGACTAGAGGTCTGCTATTCTTCTAGGTCAAAGCTTAAAGACACATTAAACACATTAAATAGGTCATAAATGTATTTCTAAAAAAGGTGTAAAAAGCATTTCAACCATTTAGATTTGAATTGTGGAGCTAGGCTTCACAAACTGTGTTTCAACATTTCTGTGTTCAGGATTTAGTGATTAGCATAAACCCGCCCCTGCTGCTGTAGAGGTATAAATACATTCAGCACACACTACTACTACTACTACAGTCTACAGTTAGCTAGTTAGCTGAGTTAGCCGCTGAGCTAGCAGACGAGCTAGCAGCAGAAAGCTCTCAGATGTAACCTCCATGTATCTGGTAGCGGTGGTGACTTTGATTGACAGGTGACACTTTGTAGGGGGCGGGGCTTCAGCGGACTCTGAGGCCACTCCCACAGCGTTTGGGAGCAGAGAAAGAGGCTGATTTTTACACAACTTTGTCAGACACACTTCTTTCTGTCAGAGGAAAGAAGTGTATGTCTTGTCTTCTTTTCCTACTTCCTTCCTTCCTTCCTTCCTTCCTTCCTTCCATTTTTTTAATGATCCGGCCTACATCAGATCACATTGGGCTGAATGTGGCCCTTGAATGAAAATGAGTTTGACTCGCTCTCTCTGAAATGGTCCCGATATGTTTTGTTGACTCCTATTCAGCGCTGCGGTGTGATACAGTCGGTTTTCTGTTCCACAAGACAAGCTTGTCTGATTTTGTTGTCAGTCGAGGCTCTGCTAGACCTTTTTCACTTCTTGCCAGTATCTAGATGCCTGATAGTGTAAGCCACAGCGCTCAAAGGTAATTTAAGTTTTTTGGCAATATCTCTGAAAGACAGTCTTTTCATGCTTCAAAGAAATAATAGCTCGCCTTTTGTCTGTCATGAGTTGACATTTGCCTGGCGTGATGCCTGCGGAGAAATACACAGGAGTCTGAAACTTTGTCAAGGACCAAATAATCTGTGCACTCTCACATTTTACAGCGTATGTTAATCACAGCGGCCTCAGGGGCTCTGCGAGGATCTCATGTAGACGTCATCGGAGGTATCAGCTTCCATCCTACCCTCCTCCTTTCCTTCCTTCCTTCCTTCCTTCCTTCCCGCTTTCCCTCCTTCCTCCTTTCCTTCCTTCCTTCCTTCCTACCTTCCTTCCTTCCTCCCTTCCTTCCTCCTTTCTTTCCTCCCTTCCTTCCTTCCTTTCATCCTCCTTTCCTTCCTTATTTCTTTCTTCCTTCCTTCCATCCTTCCTTCCTCCTTTCCTTCCTTCAAGGAAGGTAGAGAGGAAGGAAGGAAAGGAGGGAGGAAGGAAGAGTAGAAGAAAGAAGGAAAGGAGGATGGAAGGGAGGCAGGAAGGAAGGGAGGAAAGGAAGAAAGGAAAGGAAGGGAAAGAAGGAAGGAAGGTAGGAGGGAGGGAGGAAAGAAGGGAGCAGGGAGGGAGAGAGAAAGGAAGAGAGGAAGGGAGGAAGGTAGGAACAAAGGACGGAAGGAAGGAAAGGAGGGAGGAACGAAGGAAATGAGGAAGGAAGGAAGGAAGGAAGGAAGGAAAGAAATAGAGAAGGAAGGAAGGGAGGAAAGAAGACAGGGGTCAATTTGACCCGGAAGGACGACACAAAGGTTAAAAAAAGAGATTCATTCACATTCAAAATAAATATAGAAAAAAGATAAAACACTCAAGCAAAGTTAACTGTTCTCATGCAACTCTAATTCCTCCTCCATGTATCTCAGAAAAAAAGTTTCCAAATCTTATAGAATTTGCCAGACGAAGCGCGTAATGTGTGTTTCATGTTATTCCAGTGCGTAAAGATAACCATAAAAAACAAGCTGAACATTTCTGTAGCTACTAACAGATGATAACTTACTACTGTTATGTGCCTGTGTGTCTTTCCCTCTGCCTGCCAGCTACTGCCGTCCCTCTCTCTCTGCTGAGTGCTGCAGCTTTGCTCTTTTGCCATCAGCCTCCGCATTGAAGCTCCGAGGAGAGCCAGACCGGTGCCAGCGTGGGTCATCCAGTAGTAATGTGACTGTTGCTCCGTCTTTGAACTCATTTTTGAAATAGTGCTCCCTTTTAATAATAATACTGTTGTTGTTTGTTTAAGTTACTTTTTTTTTTACTTTCTTGGATTGGTTTCTTTTTGTTTAGTGAAGTCTGTTTTATGTTAACTGTGCTTGGGGGGTAGTGTTGCTGTCACTACCCGATACCATAGACTGTGTACAAGAAATGGACGTAACATCCGTGACGTCACCCATTGGTTTGTGGACAGCTGCTCGGAAGCCAATAGTTTCGAATCTAGGCAGCGCCATCTTGAAAATTTCAGGTGCATGCTGGGAAAAATAAAAACACAGATTCTACTTATATGGGCATGAGGCGTGGACATGGGCGGAGCGGGGAGGTTGCTATGGTTGCGAGGGCTGGATCTCGAGGACATTGGTCAATCAACCTGTCAATCAGGACGTAGCCACGCCCTAATGCATACCCTGCTTTATCGTCACATATAAAATCAGGGAGGCCAAAATGTCCCAAATGAAAATCATACTGCATTGAAGAAGGCTTTAAACTAGCGATTGAGACCATAAACACATTTTGAAAACGTTTACTGAGGTTAGAAATCAAGTGAGAAGTTGGTGAATTCTCCATTGACTTGTATAGAGACGGTCGCCCCCTGGTGGCCTTTTGATAGAATGCAGCTCTAAGTTACTTCCTGGTTGGCCTCATTTCAGAGGACCAGAACTCCCCGCCTCTTAATTCGAAAGAAATAATTTCCAAATAAGTTAACAACATTTTCTCATGTTGGGGGAAAAAACATGATTCAGCCAGTATTACATTTCCTGTATGATGCATTTTCTGTTGCAATATATTTGTATATAAATGTGATTTTTTTTTTAAGGAGACAGCGCTTCAGGGTGTTCAAACATTGGCAGTGACAGTGTAAAAAATGTGGCATCATAAATACTAAAAGGTAGGCACTGGCATCACTTCTTCACATGATATAAACCTCTCACTGCCACTTTAATTATATAATATTAAGATATGAAATACAGAAATTTTAATTTAATATTTTATTTAGCAGTGTTGGCAGGATTAGGGCTACGGTTAGTCATTTATCTTGAATAAAGTAATAAAAAAAAGTAAATCAACCGAAGAATGAAAAATAAATTAATAAATAAATAATAATAAATAAATAATCAGTTTACACATCAAAGTTCAGTGTTGACAATGTTGGCAAGGAAGGAAGGAAAGGAGGGAGGAAGGAAGGAAGGGAAGAAGAACGAAGGGAGGAAGGAAGGGAAAGAAGGAAGGAAGGGAGGAAGGAAGGAAGGGAAAGAAGGAAGGAGGGAGGGAGAGAGAAAGGAAAAAGAGTAAGGGAGGAACGAAGAATAGAGGAAAAAAGGACGGGAGGAAGGTAGAAGGGAGGGAAGAAAGGAAGGAAGGAAGGAAAGGAGGGAGGGAGGAAGGAAGGGAAGAAAGGAGGGAGAAAGGAAGAGAAGAAGAAAGAAGAACGAAGGGAGGAAGGAAGGAGGAAGGAAGGGAAGAAGAACGAAGGGAGAAAGGAAGGGAGGCAGGAAGGGAGGAAGGAAGGAAGAGAAAGGAAGAAGGAAGGAAGGAAGGTAGGAGGGAGGGAGGGAGGGAGGAAGAAAGGGAAGAAGAACGAAGAGAGGAAGGAAGGATGGAAGGTAGGAAGGAAAGGAGGGAGGAAAGGAAAGAAGGAAGGAAGGGAGGATTAGGGTTACGGTTGAATAAAGTAATGCTGCATCTCATAAATTCACTTCCTGCCAGACTTCTCCATGTCCGTCAGACCAAACCAGGTACGGTGGATGTTTGCATTCGGTCAGTTGACATTGGTATGCTGCAACACCGCTGTTGACTTTCCATCTCAGGTATTTCGGCCCTCGGGGCTTCAATCTACATCCTGCAGTGTGACTGAAATGTAGATGGACAACAGACGCGAATATTCACACAAACAAGAGCACAGACCCAGAAATCAGATAAATAAATAAATAATACAGACGAGTACTTCAGAGCATCTGGTGGGCATGTAGCTTTATCGGTAAAAGGTAAATGGACGGTACTTATATAGAGCTTTTCTAGTCTTTTCTTTTTCTAGGAAAGGAAGGGAGGAAAGGAAAGGATGGAAGGAGGGAGGGAGGGAGGGAAGGAAAGGAGGGAGGAGGGAAGGATGGAAGGGAGGATGGGAGGAGGGAAGGAATGAGGGAAAGGAGGGAGGAAGGATGGAAGGGAGGGAGGGAAGGAAAGAAGGATGGAAGGGAGGAGGGAAGGGAGGATAGGAGGAGGGAAGGAAGGAGGGAAAGGAGGGAGGAAGAGAGGAAGGAAGGATGGAAGGGAGGAAGGAAGGATGGAAGGGAGGATGGGAGGAAGGAAGGAAGGAGGGAAAGGAGGGAGGAAGGAGGAAAGGAGGGAAGGAAGGGAGGGAAGGAAGGAAGGGAGGGAGGAGGGAAAGGAGGGAGGAAGGGAGGGAAGAAGGAAGGGAGGATGGAAGGAGGGAAGGAAGGAAGGAGGGAGGGAAGGAGGGAAGAAGGGAGGAAGGAAGGAAGAAGGAAAGGAAAGGAAAGAAAGAAAGAAGGGAGGAAAGACGGAAAGACGGAGGGCCAGATACGGCCCGCCGAGGGGAGCGATCCGGCCCACTTTCCATCCAGTGCTCTTTTCCTTCCTTCCATCTGTCCTTCCATCTGTCCATCCTTCCTTCCTTCCATCTGTCCTTCCTTCCTTTCTTCCTTCTGTCCTTCCTTCCTTCCAATCTTCCTTCTGTCCTTCCTTCCATCTCTCCTTCCTTCCTTCCTTCCTTCCTTCCTTCTGTCCTTCCTTCCTTCCTTCCATTCTGTCCTTCCTTGCTTCCATTCTTCCTTCTGTCCTTCTGTTCATCTGTCCTTCCTTCCTTCCATTCTTCCTTCTGTCCTTCCTTCCATCAGTCCTTCCTTCCTTCTGTCCTTCCTTCCTTCCATTCTTCCTCCTGTCCTTCCTTCCATTCTTCCTTCTGTCCTTCCATCCATCAGTCCTTCCTTTCTTCCATCTGCCTTCTGTCCTTTCTTCCATCTGCCTTCCTTCCTTCTGTCTGTCCATCCTTCACTACCTCTCTTTCCTACCTTTCTTCCCTCCTTGCTTTTGCCTGTCTTTCCTTCCTTCCCTTCTTATTTCCTCATTTCCTTCCTTCCTTCCATCTCTTTAATGATCCGTCCCACATGAGATCAAGTTGGTCTGCATGTGGCCCTTGAATGAAAATGAGTTTGACACCTCCGCTGTAAACAATACTTTAAAACTGAAAACTACTTTATTTAATTTCCTTATTTGATATTAAACTAATGTTCTAATTAATAATATCATTCACTTATCATCACGGTACAGCAAGTGATCATTTACTGATGACAGATGGTGCAGGTTGCCCGGCAGCAGGTTGAGCTTTAGATAATCTTCGTCTCTTCTTACAGCTTCATCATTTATCTCTCTTATTCACAACAGTTTGGTGTAATTGGGTCAGACTTAATTGCTCCACTGTCCTTTGGCTCAGGTTGGGATGGATGTAATTAGCCCCAGGTCACTTTCAGAATGGATCTTTATTAATTTATGTACATCAAATTTGGGTAACAGGGGTATGGCTTCATTTCAGAATAAGTCAACCCTATTAACTGGTAAAGGCTTTTTGTATAGAGTCGCCAAAATGTTGGGAGGGAGGGAGGAAGAAAGGGAAGAAGAATGAAGGGAGGAAGGAAGGATGGAAGGTAGGAAGGAGGGAGGGAAGGAAGGAAGGAAAGGAGGGAGGAAAAGGAAAAAAGGAAGGAAGGGAGGAAGGCAGGATTAGGGTTACGGTTGAATAAAGTAATGCCGCATCTCATAATTAGTTATCTTCTAAATTCACTTCCTGCCAGACCTCTCCATGTCCGTCAAAGAAGGAAGGAAAGGAGGAAAGGAAGAGAAAGAAGGAAGGAAGGTAGGAGAGAGGGAGAGAAAAAGGAAAAGAGGAAGGGAGGAAGGAAGGACAGAGGAAAGAAGGAAGGGAGGAAGGTAGGAATGAAGGAAGGAAGGAGGGAGGGAAGGAAGGAAGAGAAGAAGAAAGAAGGAAAGGAGGGAGGAAACATCAAATTTGGGTAACAGGGGTATGGCTTCATTTCAGAATAATTCAACCCTACCTTAAACAGACAACGTGCACCAGGAGATACAGACTCTTTAAACTTCCTGTTGTCCTCCCGGGTCCTTCCTCTGTCCTTCCTTCCTTCCTTCATCTGTCCTTCCTTCCTTCCTTCCTTCATCTGTCCTTCTGTCCTTCCTCCCTACTTCCTTCCTTCCTTCCTCAGATCTAAGTTCAGCTGTTAGGGTAAATGTTCCCTCCTTCTGTCCTTTCTTCCTTCCTTCATCGGTCCTTCCTTTCTTCCTTCCTTCATCTGTCCTTCCTTTCTTTCTTCCTTCCTTCCTTCCTTCCTCCCTCCTTTCCTTCCTTCTTCCTCCCTCCTTTCCTTCCTTCTTCCTCCCTCCTCCCTGTCCTCTCTCCTTCCTTTCCTTCCTTCTTCCTCCCTTCCTTCCCTTCCTTCCCTTCCTTCCTCCTTTCCTTCCTTCTTCCCTTCTTTCCTTCCTACCTTCCTTCCTTCCTTCCTCCCTCCTTCCTTCCTTTCCTTCCTTCTTCCTTCCTTGCTTCCCTTCCTTCCTCCTTTCCTTCCTTCTTCCCTTCCTTCCTTCCTTACTTTAGGTGCAAATGAGGCCTGTTTAAGGGTTAACTGGTAAAGGCTTTTTGTATAGAGTCGCCAAAATGTTTCATCTCACCACCACACAAGGGAATTAGTCTTACTTTACTGTATTTGCATCAGTGCCTGGTTACCATAGATACAGGGGTAGACCAGGTGAGAGAGTACCTGTGAGATATGTGATGTTGAGTTACAAGATGCCAGTTTTTAACCCTCCTGTTGTGTTCGAGTCAAGAAGAAGGGAGAGGAAGGAAGGAGGGAGTAAAGGAAAGAAGGCAGGGAGGGAGGAAGGAAGGAAGGAAGGAAGGAAGAGAAGGAGGACGGAAGGACGAAGGAGGAAGGAGAAAGGAAGGAAAGGAGGAAAGGATGAGGAAGGAGTTAAGGAAGGAGGAAGGAAGGTAGGAGGGAGGGAGGAAGGAAGGAAGGAAAGAAGGACAGGAAAGAAGGAAGGAAGGAAGGACGGAGGGAAAGAAGTAAGGAAGGAAAGAAGGTAGAAGAAGGAAAGTAGGAAGGAAGGAAGGAGGAAGAAGAGAGAAAGAAGTAAGGAAGGAATGAAGGAGAAGAAGTAGAGGAAGGAAAGAAGGAAGAAGAAAGAGGAAAGAAGGAAGAGAAGGAAAGAAGAAGAGAAAGAAGGAAGGACACGAGAAGGAAGGAAGAAGAAGAAGGAAGGCAATCAAAACAGACGGGTCAATTTGACCCGGGAGGACGACAGGAAGGTTAATCAGTGTAAAGTAAGAATAAATATGTGTTCTGAGTTTGACATACCACAGAGAAGTGTGTTGTTAACCACCCTGCCAAATTTGAATGATTAAAAAAATCGCCAAATATATGAAATTAGGCTTCAAAGTTGTGTAAAAATCAGCCTCTTTCTCTGCTGCCAAACGCTGAAGCCCCGCCCCCTACCAAGTGTCCCTCCCTCCTTTCCTTCCTTCTGCCTTCCTTCACCCTTTCTTTCTTTCCTCCCTCCTTCCTTCCTTCCTTCCTTCCTCCATTCCCTCCTCCTTTCCTTCCTTCTTTCCTTCCTTCTTCCTCCTTTCCTTCCTTCTTCCTTCCTTCCCCTCTCCTCTCCTCCCTCCTTTCCTTCCTTCTTTCCTTCCTCTTTTCCTTTCTCCTTCCCTCCCTCATTCCTTTTTCCTCCCTCCTCCCTTCCTTCCTTCCTTCTCTCGTTTCCTTCTTCCTTCCTTCCTTCCTTCCTTCCTTCCTTTTCCTTCCTTCTTCCTCCCTCCCTCCTTCCCTCCCTTCCTTCCTTGTCTCTAGGACAACAGGAGGGTTAAAAAAAATAACCCTTCCTTCCTTCACCCTTTCTTTTTCTTTCTTTCCTCCCTCCTTTCCTTCTTTCCTTCCTTCCTTCACCCTTTCTTTCCTTCCTTCCTTCCTTCCTTCCTTCCTTCCTCCCTCCCTCCTTTCCTTCCTTCTTCCTTCTGCCTTCCTTCACCCTTTCTTTCTTTCCTCCCTCCGTCCTTTCCTTCCTTCTTCCTTCCTTCACCCTTTCTTTCTTTCCTTCCTCCTTCCTCCCTTCCTTCCTTCCTTCCTTCCATCATTCCTCCATTCCTTCCTCCTTTCCTTCCTTCTTTCCTTCCTTCTTCCTCCTTTCCTTCCTTCCTTCCTTCCTCCCTCCCTCCCTCCCTCCCTCCCTTTCCTTCCTTCCTCATTTCCTTTCCTTCCTTACTTCATTCTTTCCTCCATTCCATTCCTCCATTCCCTTCCTGCTTTCCTTCCTTCTTCCTCCCTTCCCCCCTTCCTTCCTTCCTTCCTTCCTTCTTCCTCCCTTCCTTCCTTCTTCCTCCCTTCCTTCCTTCCTCCCTCCCTCCTCCCTCCCTTCTTGACTCTAGGACAACAGGAGGGTTAAAAAGCCATGCCAGCTTCCATGGCAGCTGATTATCTCCTGCCAGGAGACAGTCTTGGAGCTCCCGTGAAAAAGATCTGGTTATGTTTAGACAAGTAAATTACAAGGTAACCAGTTCGGGAACGACCACCTGGGTAGAAGAAACCAATGATGCCAATACACTGTGTCAAAGTCAGGCCTCCTTCCTCCCTCCTTTCCTACCTTCTTCCTTCCTTCCTTCATTCCTCCCTCCCTTCCTTCCTTCCTCCCTCCCTCCCTCCCTCCCTCCCTCCCTTCCTTCCTTCCTTCCTTCCTTCCTTCATTAATTCCTCAATTCCCTCCTCCTTTCCTTTCTTCTTTCTCCCTTCCTTCCTCCCTTCCTTCTTCCTTCCTCCCCTCCTCCCTTCCTTCCTTCCTTCCTTCATTAATTCCTCCATTCCCTCCTCCTTTCCTTCCTTCTTTCCTTCCCTCCTTCCTTCCTTCATTAATTCCTCCATTCCCTCCTCCTTTCCTTCCTTCTTTCCTTCCCTCCTTCCTCTCCTCCCTCCTTTCCTTCCTTCTTTCCTTCCTTCCTTCCCTCCTTCCTCCTTTCCTTGCTTCTTCCTTCCTTCCGCCTTTCTTTCCTTCCTTCCTCCTTTCTTTCCTTCCTTCATTCCTCCATTCAATCCTCCTATCCTTTCTTCCTTCCTTCCTTCCTCCCTTCCTCCCTCTCTTCCTTCCTTTCTCTAGGACAACAGGAAGGTTAAAAAAAATCTCCTGCCAGGAGACAGTCTTGGAGGTTTCCGTGAAAAAGATCTGGTTATGTTTAGACAAGTAAATTACAAGGTAACAGTTCGGGAACGACCACCTGGGTAGAAGAAACCAATGATGCGAATACACTGTGTCAAAGTCAGGCACTTCAAGTAAACCTTCCTTCCTTCCTCCCTCCCTTCCTTCCTTCCTTCCTTCCTCCCTCCCTCCCTTCCTTCCTTCCTTCCTTCCTTCCTTCCTTCCTTCCTTCCTCTCCTCCCTCCTTTCCTTCCTTCTTCCTTCTTCCTTCCTTCACCCTTTCTTTTTCTTTCTTTCCTCCCTCCTTTCCTTCTTTCTTCCTTCCTTCACCCTTTCTTTCCTTCCTTCCTTCCTTCCTCCCTCCCTCCTTTCCTTCCTTCTTCCTTCCGCCCTTCCTTCACCCTTTCTTTCTTTCCTCCCTCCCTCCTTTCCTTCCTTCTTCCTTCCTTCACCCTTTCTTTCTTTCCTTCCTCCTTCCTTCCTTCCTTCCTTCCTTCCTTCCTTCCGTCATTCTCCATTCCCTCCTCCTTTCCTTCCTTCTTTCCTTCCTTCTTCCTCCTTTCCTTCCTTCCTTCCTTCCTCCCTCCCTCCCTCCCTCCCTCCCTCCCTCCCTTTCCTTCTTCCTCCTTTCCTTTCCTTCTCCTTTCCTTTCCTTCCTTACTTCATTCTTTCCTCCATTCCATTCCTCCATTCCCTCCTGCTTTCCTTCCTTCTTCCTCCCTTCCCCCCTTCCTTCCTTCCTTCCTTCCTTCTTCCTCCCTTCCTTCCTTCTTCCTCCCTTCCTTCCTTCCTCCCTCCTCCCTCCCTCCCTTCCTTGACTCTAGGACAACAGGAGGGTTAAAAAGCCATGCCAGCTTCCATGGCAGCTGATTATCTCCTGCCAGGAGACAGTCTTGGAGGTTTCTGTGAAAAAGACCTGGTTATGTTTAGACAAGTAAATTACAAGGTAACAGTTCGGGAACGACCACCTGGGTAGAAGAAACCAATGATGCCAATACACTGTGTCAAAGTCGGGCACTTCAAGTAAACCATCCACCCACATCCTCCTCCCTGTACAAGCTTTTGCATCTGTATATCACCACACTACCTACTCCTGTCATTATTCTCACACAAAAATATATATAAAAAAAAAAAGAAAGGGTTTAAACAAACAACCAATGTGCTGTT